>JAFVLL020007171.1:0-13602 GCA_021397915.2 Tor tambroides | reverse complement strand
TTACAGCAGAGCGAATAGTGTTGTTGTAGCAAAATGTAATATATATATTTTTTTTTCTTTCTCTCTGTTATCTTTGGTATCAAGTACACTCAAAAATGAATTCATTACTGTAGCGAAGCTGTTAGGGCTAGTTGCATTGCAGTGAACTAGGTGTGTCGTCTGAACACTACAGAGGAAAGTATTGATTTCAATATAATTATTATCACCAGTAAGCAGATATCAACATCAGAGGGAAAAGTCAGCCTTTGCCTGCATTTCAACAAGTAGTATAGGTTTGAGGACTGTAGTTTTAGAGTCAAGGAGGCCATGGATCGCAGAAGCGGAGGGGCCGCCTAGGCCTAGGTTACTTTTGAGGTCTATTACATATATCCAACAAGTCCTCCAACCCATACGACCATACAGGTCGTTTGTCACTAACCTCAAATACGACCCATACGAGCGTTACCTAAATTAGGCCCTCTACCGGCAACAGAAGATATGCTACAGAAACCTTCGCTTAAATGCATTGTGGGTTTCTTTTATATGCTTGCTATTTGCGTTTTAAACTCTCCCAGCTATTCAAAGTGTTTTATTGCTAAAAAGATATGGATTTTAGATAACTTCAAGACATGTACAGGTAGGGTTTCCACCCGTCTCGTAAAATAGGGTTCGTCCCGTATTTGTGAATGAAATAATGTCTTGTTTCAAATCGATACTGAACACTGTTTGTCCCATTATTTCAACCTTTTTGACGTTCAGATCATTCAAGCGGACCCCACCAGCATTAATAGTTTTCATTAGTTCATTAGTTTTATTGTGGTATTTAACCACATCACTTGCCGTGCCTTTAATACTTTTTTGTAATGTAATAGTAATTCAATATTTTTTTGTCTAGCAGGTTCTTCAGATCACACACATCTTCATCTCCTACAACAACCGTTAGTGTCCAACAGCTCTTTATGAAGCCATTTCTCACAAAAGCCCACTTTGTCTTTCTCTGTCTCTCTCAGCTTTTCCTTGCCTATTTTTATGAACTGTAATTCATAATTCATTTACACATTTTTTTTGCTCTCTTTCTTCCTTTCTCTTGTTTATAATGGCATATTTTCAAAGCTCAGAATCAAATTTTGATCAGTTATGTCAGAAAGCTGCTAGTATTAACAGAGAACTTGAACTCAAAGCTCCTAATGCTGAACTTGAAGAAGTTGCCAGGGAGGCTGAAGTCCTTCAAGGGTTCACCCCTTCACAGGTAATGTTGAAGACATTTAGTTATAACTGAACTGCTTTAATGAATTTATCCTTATTTTATGTTAATAACTTTCCTTATAGTCCTTCCTCTCAAATATTTTGGTCACAGTCTCAACATTTAAAACATTTTCTTTTTTCTTTGTTTCAGCTGAAAAGGAAGACCAAAGGAAGACCAAAGGAAGTCCTGTCAAACGCTTGTCAAACCTGTATTGTCTGTGGAGAGGGCTGAATTTGGCCATCTTGTGCAATTACGGAGACCAAAAGCTGCAAAGCCATTTGCAAAAAAATCTGCAAAGCTGCAAATATTTCCAATGGTACGTCTGTGTTGGTCTTAACCCCTTGATTGAACTTACATTTTGCACCTGCATTTGATGTTTTTTAAACTTTGGTTTACATACCCCACGGCCCCATCCGTAAGAACCATCGACAAAGTGTTTCGTCGAAGTAGTAATAATTCATAGAATTTCAGCAAATTCATATGATATTGTACAAGCATACTCATGCAAAGTTCTAGGACTTTTACTCCTACTGCTGTCATTGACCATTGCCTCAACTCTCATGCAGATTGTGACCATTGCAAGTAGTCGAAGTGTTTGTATCATAAAGTTTATATTAAGTCCATTGTATTCTTTATTAACTTTGACAAATCGGCGCAGTCTCTTCCCGTTCCAACAGGACATTATATCTGCCCATCAGAGTCTGCTTTTCTTTGCATGTTGATTTTTATTGAACACATTTGTCTAAAAGGCAAGAGTCTGGAAATGCTAGTTTAACATTTTATGTGACACATCAGATCTTCAATTAATTTGTCCAAATCAGATCACTTAAAGCTGTTCACACCAAGAACTATAATGAGAACTTTTTTTGGCCAGGCAGTCAGTTTATGTTCTAATCTAGACATTATGCTTCAGCAACTAGTAAATGAACATCAAATAAAAAAATTAAAATTAAAATTCAATCTTCACTCAGTGTTCACTCTAGTTTCATACTGTATGTCAGGACAAACGTTTTCTTTCATTGTCTAAATTTAGAAAACTTTCCAGCTTTTCCAAAAGAACATTATTTTTGTGTTGTCTGTATTAATCAGTACTGGCCAAGGTTTAGATTTTTCTCAGACAAGCTTTTGTTTTGAAAAGGCATGCTTGTTTGTAACTTGACATCAAATAAACACAGTTTATGCAGCATACATGGTAATTCTTACATTATTGTGTATATAAGTGCTTTATTATTTTATGTGCAATTAACTTACCTTAACCAGATGTCACCACATTAAATAATCAAATTTCATCCTCTTTGCATTTTAAAGGTCCTTGGGGATTTAATATATTCATTATATCTTCAAAACATTATTCAGTTTTATAATGAAGACAATCCTGAATAAGAATCAAGGTTTACTTTTTCAAAGGAGACATTTGTTTAACATAATATATGTTTGGAATTAAATGAATTTCACTATATAAACTTTTGTGGCACAAATACATCTGGTGAAGATTAATATGTTGCAACCTGCATTGATTATTATAATGCTGTTTTTTTGTGGAAGCACCAAGAATGTGACAAATGATTAAAATATATGAAAATTAAACTAAATGAAACTCATTTGTAGTCCATGCATTTATAAAGCTCTTTCTGTAATATCATATTTACTTCAGTGTCTGTCTACGATCCTTCATGTGACCTCAAGGAGCTCTATAAATAAAGTTTATTATTTTCTTTCACTTTGCAGCCATACAACTCATATAATCAGATATTATTTACAATAGGTATTGTCTCAATGTATTTGATTAAATATCAAATTTACATTGGTCAGATCCTTTATTAAGTGTGGAAGCACCGTTGGCAGCGATAACAGTCTGAAGCCTTTTTTGATGACCTAAGATTGGTACACCTACAGTAGTTTTGAGGATCTTTTCCTCTCAGCAGTCTTTTATCCTCATAAGCTCTGTAAGGTTGAATGAGTAGTGTTGCTATACCGCAATTTCCATGTCTGTCTAAAAATCTTCGATGGGGCTCAGGTTCTAAGAATATTAACAGAGTCATACTGAAGCCACTCCAGAGTTACCTAGCTGGATGCTTTTGGTCATTGTCATGTTGGAAGGTGAACTTTAGTCCAAACCATGACGTCCAGAGCACTTTTGAACATATTTTACTCAAGTATCTACCTGGTTGGAGTTGTGGCACAGAGGGTTGCTCCAGACACATGAAGAGCTGTTGCACTCATGTTCCAGTCCTGTCCACTATTTCTCTCTCTATACATGTAATTTCTTCCCTGTCCTAAGAAATAAAGCCAAATATAAATTAACAAAAAATCTCCCTGTATTTTGACCACTCAAATTCCTCTCAATTCACATAAACCTCCCACCCGTAAAAAACATCCCCATGCTGCCATGTACTGATATGCTTTACCTTAGGTATGGTACTATCGCTTTTACTTCATAAGCTTAGTTTGGCAGGATGGCTAGATCTTCAAACAGTCACAGTGGGTCTGAACATCTTCCTTTTAAGAATATTGTGACTCTCAAAGCACACAATTTTTTTTGTATCCTTCCCAAGATCTGTGCTTTGACAATCTTTTCTTACAGGTTTACAGTAAGTTCTGCTTTAGCTCTGACGTTATGTACAGCACACTGTCACCTGTGAGACCTTTCATGGACAGATGTGGGCTGTTCGTTATGTCTAAACTACTTAATTTACCACTGGTTAAGTTCAGTTGTAGAAAACAGAAAATACTGTGAAAACATATTCATTATGGAACATCATGTGTAAATTGATGAGGAAAAAAAGTAAAATGTATTGTAAATCAAAAATGTAACGTGAAGGGAAATGTGAGGTTAAATGAGTTTAAAAAAAGTTTAACAATAATTAGTTTTTTTAAGAAATATTTATTAAGGGCCAAAAAGGAACAGGTTCAATAATTTCCACATATGATAATGCATCAAAGTAACATCAAAGTAGTATTAGTAGGATAACTTAAAGGAAGAATCAGATCTGAAATTAAATGCACAATTAACAACAAAAAACAGTAGGGGCGCTAAAGTTCCCTGAAGAAATGTTTACACTTCATAGGCATTTATCTATGCAAAAGAAACTTGAATCATTCAACATTTTATACAACTAAAGCTTAAGCATATTTTTTTCATATATATTTACTTAAAAAGAAAGGAAATGTCCAAATCTGTTTTGCAAATGCAGCCTCTCTGACTCTGAAGCTTTGGTTGGTTTCATAATAATAATAACTGCTATAGAAACATGGATTGAAAAGCTTTATAACATCATTCATTTTGCTTGATCAGCTCTAGAGAGTTCAAGCTAAATCATTACTACACATTCTATAAAAAAATACACATGTATTATTTTATCGCTGACATTAGATAGAGATGCTCAAATACAAGTCATGTATGTTTGATGCTGTTTGTTTTTCATTTTCATTATTACTTTAATTATTAAAGTGAAACAAGTTAATATTTCAGTATAAGGAGACTGTATGTGAAAGTTGTGTCATAAAGATTCCATCAGTGATCCAAACAGGTCCTGTTCCAGTCAGCATCAGGTAACATCAGACTTACTGTGGTCAGTTTGGTACCAGGATCCTCCCTGACAAAGTAAAAATAACAATTTATTGACAAGTTAAGGAATATACAGCCATGTATATGGATAAGTATCAGCCTGATTTGCTCTCATCTAAACTGACCTGATGATTTCTTCTTGTAGTAAATGAGTCCAGCAGCTGCTATGATGATTCCCAGCACCAGACCAGACGCTCCAATGGCGATCTTATTCCTCTCAGGTTCAGGGAGAGAAGGATCTGTGGGGTAAAGAAATCATGCTCTGATAGTGAATGATTGTAAACATAAGCAGACTATCAATATTTACAATATTTCTTTAGCTGTGCAAGTGTAATAATAAAATAGTTTCCATATTTTCTATTTGACCCCATAAATATGCCTTCATAAAGGTAAGACTGTATGGTAAATGTTTCGTCTTACCCCAGTCTGTGATGATGGGTTTAGTTGAGCTGGCGTGCTCCACCACACAGGAGATCTTCTCTCCAGATTTGGGGGTGTACTCCAGGTGAGAGTGGATCTGGTAGTACCAGTCCCCATCAGCCAGCTCCATAGTGGAGGTCACATCTGAGGTTTCCTCTTTACCATCTTTCAGCCAGGAGACTTTGATTTTTTTAGGGTAGAAGTCATATGCACTGCACATCAATATGGCTGGATGGCTGCCACCAGCCCGCGTCACTGACTTGAGTGTAATCTTCGGTTGTACTAAACCAGGAAAAACATCAAATTAATTATTCTCATATTAGCTTATACTATTCTAATGCATGTAACACAAATATTGATAAATGCATGAGGAGACAAGTAGCTATAATGCTTGAATGAACTGAATTAACTATATGAACAAATTATATGAACACTGAATTAAGATTTATAGACTGATAAAGAGCAGACACGTTTCCTTATATTCTTAAGTTAGCTTTTTTTTTCTGAAAGTTAAAATTTTGTAAAATAACCCGTCTAAAGTCAGCATTTATTCAGTTGTAATATAACGACTTCACAGATTTTGTATTAAAAACAAGCATAGATCATACCATACCAAGCATAGATCAACACATTATATTGTACAGACACACTACCAAAGCAGCAAACTTCAATAGAGAATGAGGAGTTACGTCACAATGTTTTCACTCTGCGTTGCATTTCAGGAAGGTGCCGCCATATTAGCAGGATTCACTATCCGTTGCCATGGTCCTTTGTTTTGTTTTTGCCTTTAAGTTAAACATTTATTAATTCTTCACTGTATCGTTTGCAGGGAAGAGAAGATTTTTATCACATCGCATGATAATTAGATTTTTTCACTTAAGTTTTTTAGAATTTGGTTTACAGATGAGACAAGATTCCTGTATCACTTAACCCTCTGGGCCTCTTCAGTCATTTTTGATCGAAAAATGTTATATTTTGAAATTTTTAAAATCATAGCTTCATCAGAATGAGATGACACTTGGTGAATTTTGTTGTATTAGCTATGTGAACACAAAAAAAAAAATCATGGACATGATTCGGATGTTAAAATGTCAAAAAAAACAAAAAAACAAACACACTTGGCTCCTTCGCGGTCAAAAATGACCGACATAGGAAATGAATGGGAAATACGAAAAAATATGAAAATTCAGAGAATCTTTTGGTGGTACAAACTACAAATCAGCCACTGTGCAGAAAAAAAAAAAAAAAAAAAAAAGTGCACAGCAATCAAGGAGTGAATTACTATCGGTTGCATGTGCAGCAATGCGTAAAATAATTACAGTTTGTATGTAACTAGTTACAATTATTTATTTATGGTTATTCAGATCCCCCCCCCCCCCCCCTTTTCTTCAATTTATTGTTTGATAATTATTATGTTTGCTCTTATTTTAGCCTAACAGGTGTTCCTGATATCTAGGTAACAGTAATGCTTCCCATATGTTCCTTTTCTGACAAAATTTTAATGTTTGATTGTAATCATAATGCAAAACCTGATATTTATCAAACCAAAAATATCTAAACCATGACAAAAAGTAGTCTTTTAGAATATCTATACATGTATATCTAAATGTAAAACCTAATAAAATGAAGAAATTAGGTCTAAAAAAACAACTGGAATCCAAAAGCCTCTGTATATATGTATATAGGCAGCTATACAGGAGGTAACAACATTACACAAGTTTTTATTTTTTTAATGCCACCAGATGGCACAATTCTCACTTCAAAAAATGGATTTTAAATGCTTTCATTCAGTTTTAATGTGAAATATTGCATTTATTGAAAGTTAATAAATAAATAATTAAATAAAAAAAATAATTAATTCTAATGGAAAAAATAGCTTATTAAAATTGTATAAATATTGCATAGTATCATAAAATCCTCTCAAAATTCTAAATAATAATCAGAAAATATTATTGAACAAAAATGTATTGCATTGATTTTCCTAAAAAAAAAGAAAAAGTTACATTTCAAGGCTTCAGTCAGGAGCCAAGTGTGACTCTTAAACAAAGAGGCCCAGAAGGTTAAAGAGGAAGTGAAGCAGTCAGTCAAGTTTAAATTATTTAGTAAACCAATTTCCACTTTAATAAAAAAATATCAAACACAATTAATGTAACCGTTTTAAAGAAAAAAACATTTTTGTTATAGCTATTGGAGCAAGGGCGCCGCCATCTTGCAGTACCACAGCGTGTGACGTCACGGGGTCGGTTAGCTTGGCCAGTGAATAAATATAAACGTTTCTTTACTTTTTAAACACACAAATGTGTTTGGTTTTCACTATAATTGTATGAATATCCAACACCAAACTGTCTAATTCACGTCG
The DNA here is from genome assembly GCA_021397915.2 of Tor tambroides. Taxonomy (NCBI): domain Eukaryota; kingdom Metazoa; phylum Chordata; class Actinopteri; order Cypriniformes; family Cyprinidae; genus Tor; species Tor tambroides. Next base: position 6,030 of record JAFVLL020007171.1, on the reverse strand, counting down.
GAGCCCTGATCACCCTGCCGGGGTTATTCTGCGATAACAACCGGCTGGATGTATTATCACTTACATAAAATATATAGTGAACTTTAATGATTCTATATTAAAAACAATCATATCTTATTGAAGACAACCACACATTATGTTGCACAGACACGACACTCCCACAGACCACTAATCCACGCGTTTCCAGCGGGTTTGTTCTGCGCAGGAGGACACACATGATGAGAGATCATTACTGAACAGCACAGATGAGACAAGAGTCCTGCAGCACTCACCTGCTTTATCACGGACAGATGTGTCCAGGATCTGAGCATTGTGTCTGCAGAATCCGTCCACGTCACCTTTCAACTGATCCAGATAGGCCTGATTTTTGTTCCAGTTCGCTGCATACGTCACTCCTTCTTCAGTGTATCCCACAAACTTCCCCACTGTGAACCCTGATAGAGCATAGACTGTCTAAATGCTAACAGCCGATGGCTTTACAAAAACTGCATTACTTCATGTTTCAGTTCTACCTGTATATACTGTAACAGACATTATAAAAAATCCACAGTTTTTTCTAATTTAGCCTGAAACTGAAACCCATTTTACATTTTTAAGTGTTGAATGTGTTTATTCTTGGCAACATACTATTTAAAACTGAATGAGTCATTACTTTATAGAATGTACAATAGAAAATGCAGAAATTGAACAGGAACCTTGATTGAAATTGCTTTCAGTGGGTGGGGATGGAAGTGGCTGGTGCTCCTATCTGATGCCAGGGATCAACAAAAACTCCAACATTCATGGCCTTTGGTTACTATGCAAGCTTGTTTCCATCACAGAATAAAAATGTAAAAATGGTATTTGTGACCTCTTACTGTAATCTCACAATTCAGACTTCAATTACTGGAATTGTGAGTTTACGTCTTGCAATTCAGACTTTATAAGAAGTGTGAGATTCTGTAAATTCACAATTGCAAGAAAAAAAGTAAGAATTCTGTGATAAAGTCACAATTACCCTTTACCCTTTATATTCCACGGCAGAAATAAGCTTTCGTAGGTTCCACATGTGGGAAAAAACAAACAAACAAATAAAAAAATGTACAGCCCAACACACATTCTCACTCCTCTCCTGCTCATCAGTCGTTACAATATTTTATATAGAGAGATTTTGATACTTTTGAGCTGCTGTTGTTGCAGAAGTAGAAGCTTTATAGTATATTTAAGGTTTGGAACATTAGGTCTTCATTTCTGACATGCTGTGTTTAAGCATTTGTAAATATGACTAAAAAGATCCATGATTTTGGTTTTGGGGACGCTTGTATGAAAAGAAAATGTAAGCATTTTAGAAACATGGTAATTGACTGCATATTGTGTGAAAGCAACATGAATTGTTAATGGTATGGTCACAACTGATGGATGTTGTGCTAATTGTGTTCAGAGTTTTGAAAATGTGAGTACAGATTGGACAAAAGGATGTTAGCAATTGAAAAAAACTGTAACTGTTGAATGTCTTTATTCTTGGCAACATACTATCTAAAACTGAATGAGTCATTACTTTCTAGAATGTGCAATAGAAAAAAATTAAGGTCCCCAATACAGAAATTCAGTTGGAACCTGGATTGAAATTGCTTTCCTGTGGGTAGGGTTGGATTTGACTGTTGCCCCTAGCTGATGCCAGGGATCAACAAAAATTCCAACATACATGGCCTTTGTTTACTATGCAAGCTTGTTTCCATCATAGAATAAAAAAGTAAAAATGGTATTTGTGACCTCTTACAGTAATATCACAATTCAGACTTCTGTTATTGGAATTGCAAGGTTACGAGTTTACGTCTTGCAATTCAGACTTTATAAGAATTGTGAGATTCTGTAAATTCACAATTGCAAGAAAAAAGTAAGAATTCTGAGATAAAGTCACAATTACCCTTTACCCTTTATATTCCATGGCAGAAATAAGCTTTCATAGGTTCCACATGTGGGAAAAAAACAAACAAACAAATATAAAATGCACAGTCCAATACACATGTTCTGCATCCACAAAGCCAATTCAAAGAGGTGTTTTTTTTACTCTATGTTGTTGATACATCTTCAACATCTCATTATCCCTCCAACTGAAACTGAAATCAGCTGGAATCAACCATTTCAGTGATCTGTTACTTAAAAATGCTCATCAGTTATTATTATTTATACAAAGATATTTTTCAGTACTTTTGAGCTGCTGTTGTTGCAGAAGTAGAAGCTTTATAGTATATTTACGGTTTGGAACATTAGGTCTTCATTTCTGGAACATTAGGTCTTCATGCTGTGTTTAAGCATTTGTAAGTATGACTAAAAAGATCCATGATTTTGGTTTTGGGTAAGCTTGTATGAAAAGAAAATTTTAGAAACATGGTAATTGACTGCATATTGTGTGAAAACAACATGAATTGTGCTAATGGTATGGTCACAACAGATGGATGTTGAGCTAATTGTGTTTAGAGTTTTGAAAATGTGAGTACAGATTGGACAAAAGGATGTTAGCAATTGAAAAAACTGTAATGCCAGGTAGGTAGAGAAAACCGTGTTGGTCTTCACAGAGAGTGCTAGTTTATTTTGTAATTTCAGTGTTGTGTGTGTTACTGTGATGTTTTGGCTTTCATTCTTATAGCATGTGTTACCAAAAAAACGTTAAATTAATTGTTAAATGAATATTATGTTGTTGCATGGTATCTGATATACTGTATAACAGATACATAACATGGTATCTGAGCCAGTAGGCCTTTCTGTGCATTCCAGTTTTTGTTGTAGTGTGCTTATGATTTTGTAAATAAAACCACTTGCATCTATCCTTGCCTCATCTCTCCTTGTTGTGAACCACACTGGCAGTGCGTTACTTGTATGATAAGGCTCTCAAACAGATGGGCAAGTGCTTCACACTTAGCACAGGGGTTATCAATGGAAATCTGTTTCTGAGTCTATGATAGCTCGGATATTTTGAAGAACACTGAATGACGTCAGCCTCTATGGACTGGATTGAATGGACTGAAAATCCTTGCTTGTTCTTCAGCACAAAACTGCAAAATTAGACTTTGCTAAAGGACATGAAAAGAAGCCTGATGAATACTGGGAGCACATTCTTTGATCAGATGAGACAAAAATAGACCAAGACCAAGATGTTTGGTGTGAATCTGGCCCGAACTACTACAGTGAATGCATATTCCCAACAGTGAAGTATAGAGGTGGGAGTTTTTATCTTGTTTAACAAGAAAATAGTAAAACAATAAGGCCTGGCCAAGTATGATTTTGGACTTGAACCCAACAGAACACCTTTAAGGTATTTTAAAGAGAATGAAGATCAACACAACACCTCCAGCAAAGAGCAACTGAAAAATAACTGTCTCTGATTAATGGCACAACATCTCTCCAGAAATTTGTACAACAATGGTATCCTCCATGCCGAGGAGAACTGAGTCTGTCATCAAAACTAAAAGCGGACATATTAAGTATTGAAAAAAATAAAGCATTTGAATCTTCTGACTTTTGTTGTATTCTCAATTTCACGATGCAGGAGATAAAAAGTGATTTATCACAACTTCTTGAACAAAGTAACTCTTCTTCAAGCAATAGAAGAGGCCTGCAGAGATACTGAGATAAACGTATGCTAGGAATTAATTCAACATTTATATCATTCTTTCCTCAGATCAGATGCTTGGGAAACCATAACAGCTCAGAAAACATATTGTGATGAGGATAAAATTCTCTGGCACAAGGAAACATGTATTGGGTAACACTTTATTTTGATAGTCCACTTTAGACATTCTACTAACAGTAAGTAACTTTGCAACTACATGTCAACTAGCAGTAATTAGGGTATTAGTAGACTGTCTGCTTAATATCTTCTAACACTTTATTTTGTTGGGTCCACAGCTTACAACCTACTGACTATGAGAAACTTTGCAAGTATATGTCAACATATTCTACTAACCCTAAACCTATACCCTACTGAGAGGTAGTAGACATGTAGCTGCAAATTAATGAGAATTAGTTGACATGTAGTTAACATGTAGTTACAAAGTTACTTATAGTTAGTAGAATATCTAAAGTGGACTGTCAAAATAAAGTGTAACCGAGTATTGCATTAAAAAGTGAATATTGATTTTCCAAAGGACCCAGATTAGACTTTTCTACTTTTCTAGGTTTTAGCTACAGGGCCTTCAGTTTTGAGAGCATCACATAGCAGTTTGGAGAAGTTTCCCCTTAGAAGAATCACTTCCACAATCAACCAATGAGAGTAAGGAAACATTATTAGATCATCAGTTTCTAGAAAGATTAACATTTGTTAGTTTGAAATTTATAAAAGCCATATTTTTAATTAGAAATTACAAATTAGAAGATATATATACATAGCATATTATTTTTAAGCAAATCACTGAAAAAAAAATGCTTCTCATTATTCAAAGTTGCTTAACTTCGCAAAGTTTGTTGCTTAATCAGCGCCTTTAACAAGGCCAGAGGCAACCCTCTCTCAAATCTTTTAAGACTAGAGAAGCATCTTAATTTCACAATATTTAAAGTCCTTCATGTTATTAATATGAGTTCTTTTCAGAGGTGATTCTTTAAAAAAATCATTGTTTTTGAAACTGTCAGGACTGAGGTAAAGCTTTCCTTCAGCTGTGAATTGTTGAGATTTGGCATTAAGCAAACAATGCCAGAACCATAAACTGGTCGGACAAGTACTTCCTGCTCCTGAACCACTTGGCCAAACCAGCTAATTACTAAATATCATTTTTATTACATGATTAATAAAATAATTACATTTTTATTCTCTGAGTAGAGTGAAATCTAAGTATTATAATAATAATATTTTACTGATTACAAAGTTGCTCAAGAATTGGCAATTTAAATGCTAATATCATTAAAATATAAACATTTTTAGTGTGAAATTAACTTAATATATTAAATCCCCAAGGACCTTTAAAATGAAGAGAGGATGAAATTTGATTATTTAATGTGGTAACATTTGGTTAAGGTATCTTCAAAATATTATTTAGTTTTATAAAGAAGACAGTCCTGAATAAAAATCAATGTTTACTTTTTCAAAGGAGACATTTGTTTAACATAATATATGTTTGGAATTAAATGAATTTCATTATATAAATTTTGTGGCACAAATACATCTGGTGAAGATCATTTTAAAACCTGCATTGATTATTATAATGCTGTTTTTTGTGGAAGTACCAAGAATGTGACAAATGATTATGAACATTAAACTAAATGAAACTCATTCGCAGTCCATGAATTTATAAAGCTCTTTCTGTAAAATCCTAGTATACTTCAGTGTCTGTCTGTGTATGATCCTTCGTGTGACCTCAATGAGCTCTATGAATAAAGTTCATTATTTTCTTTCACTTTGCAGCCATTCAACTCATATAATCAGATATTATTTACAACAGGTATTGTCACAATAATGTATTTGATTAAAAAAATAAAATTTTATTTGATTAAATATCAAATTTACATTGTTTAGATCCAAGTGTGGAAGCACCGTTGGCAGTGATAACAGTCTGAAGCCTTATTTTGATGACCTAAGATTGGTACACCTACAGTAGTTTTGAGGATCTTTTCCTCTCAGCAGTCTTTTATCCTTATAAGCTCTGCCAGGTAGAATGAGTAGTGTATTTTCATGTCGCTCCAAAAATCTTCGATGGGGCTCAGGTTCTAAGAATATTAATCAGAGTCATACTGAAGCCACTCCAGAGTTATCTAGCTGGATGCTTTTGGTCATTGTCATGTTGGACGGTGAACTTTAGTCCAAACCATGACGTCCAGAGCACTTTTGAACCTATTTTGCTCAAGTATCTATCTGGTTGGAGCTCTGGCACAGAGGATTGCAGACACATGAAGAGCTGTTGCACTCATGTTCCAGTCCTGTCCACTATTTCTCTCTTTATGTGTCATTTCTTCACTGTCCTAGGCAGAGGCGAACCAAGATGAAGTGGGGGCCCCAGGCAAAATTAATAGATGAGGCCCTTCTAAAAGATTATTTTGTTAATATATCTTTGTTACCTA
>JAFVLL020007168.1:0-117546 GCA_021397915.2 Tor tambroides | reverse complement strand
AGATTTTTTATTTTTTATAAATTTACAAAGTTGTGACAGTTCTGTTTTTGCTGTGCCATTATGGTGTATGGAGTGTAGATTGATGTGGAAAAAAAGGAATTTAATGCAGTTTAAAATAAAGCTGCAACATAAAACGTGAAAAAAATGAAGGGGTTTGAATACTTCTGCAAGGCACTGTATATCCGATGCTCATATTTTTCTATCTATTACTGCAAAATGTTGTCAAAAAAACTAAACAGCAGACTATTCATATACTACACTTGTGCATTTGTTTTGCTTGACATGATTTTACATTTGTATTACTCACGTGTGAATGAAACACGGGGCGAGGGAAGAAAGGACGGATAAACTCAAGGTAATGATGTGGATCACTCACACACACGCTTCAATTAAACAGACACAAGTGTGCCCCAAGGGGAACCTTTAATGATCACAAGCCAGGAAGACTCAATACAAATCAGCTTTGAGAAGAGCAGACCCTGAGGGTCAACTTCTGCTGCTTTTAACCACATTGAATTGTAGGCCCACCCGCCATCCCACCTACGCAGGCAAACAACTCACAACAGAAACAGAGCAAGAGGAGCCAACGCAGTCAGATAGGTGTGTATCACAAAATCGATTGTTCACACACTCATACACATAAATCCGTTCAACAAACACAAACGTGATATGTCACACACAAACGCACTAGATACTGAGCAACATGAATGGATATGCGCACACACAGCCACCTCAAGTGCCATAGACAAAAATTCCTAGATTTACACTTGTTCAGCTGAAGAGAATACATGCTGAGCACTCAAAACGATCTCTCTCTCTCTCTCTCTCTCTCTCTCTCTCTCTCTCTATATATATATATATATATTTTTGTCTTTTATCAAAGTTGTGCAGCATTCAGAATTTAATAGAATATGTATTTAAATTCCAGTTTAATTCCTGAATATTCATTTAATTTAAACTTAATAAAAAGAATGCCAAATATACTGTAACTGCAATAAATGTAATTTTTAACTAGAAAGGAAAGTTTGTGTAATTGACAAAGATTGTTTGAAATGTAAAGAAATTCAAAAAGTCTTGAAGTTTGGAGATTTTAGGCATTACAGACACATAGATCTGTTTGATATAGGATCTATAATAAACGATGGGACAGGAAAACCAGATATGTTTTTTAATTGGTCAAATAACATCACTAAATCAACCTCAACACATTCTACAGTACATATTATACAGTTAAAACAGAAGATAGTTTTTTCCACTCCAACTCATCACTCAAATTAAATACCAGCTGTCACACAGTCTGCATTAAAAGCATTACTTAATGCCAAAGTTTACATAAGAATTAACTTCATGCATATCTGTAATATAAGTCTGTTATTTAGCTCCAGTAACTTATCCAACTTAATATTGCAGACATGTGACAACCACCACTCAGTCAGTGGAGTATCATTATATGCCATGAATGAGTTAAACTAATTTTCTTTCAGTAGTAGACTAATTTCAATTCAAGCTGAGCAAATATATCACATGCTAACCTCATTAGCATATTTCATTTTGTAATATTAAATAAAGAAATGTCCCTTTCTTTCACTGACTACTGTGTGCTAGTGATGACTGTTAAGTTTTAAAAATTAAATGTCAAGAACAGAATTTCACTGGGGACCTCTGATAGGTCAGAGAAGAGCATTAATCATCTTGACCACTGGCTTACGATATATATTTTAATTAGATTTTGTATTTAGAATATTTGCAAAAAAAAAGATGAAATACTATTGGTACAAAAGTTCAAACTGGGAACATGTCATTCATGTAAATGCTATAATTTGCATTTATTCATTCAGCAGATGCTCTTAACCAAAGAGATTTACAAATGAGGCACATCGGAAGCAATTTGTCAGAGCCAACAATACTTTTTTACACTGTGCCAATTTTAAAGTATAAACAAAATTAGTACTTAACCTGCTTTTATTAGGACTGTACAGTACATTTCACCTTTCACACAACCACTCTTTCAAAACATTTCATTGTGACATGCAATGAGATCATTTAGTTTAATCAGCAAAACAAAACAGAATGATCTTTTTCAATTTAGTAGTTCATTAGTTCATTTGATAGCAAACTGTGTAGGTTTCAAGTTTGAAATTTGATTTGCTCTGTTAAAAATATGACAGTACCTTACAGTCATCATAAGAAATACACACACACACACACACACACACACACACACACACACTTGTTCTGCTATCCTTGTGGGGACTCTCATAGGCATAATGTTGTTCTGCTGTACAGACCGTATTTTCTATCGTCCTACACCAACCCTACACCTAAACCTACCCCTTACAGGAAAATTTTCTGCATTTTTACATTTTCAAAAAACTTCATTCTGTGTGATTTATAAGCTTGTTTACCCGTGGGGACCTCAATTTAGGTCCCCACCATGACACAAGTCCCCATGAGGCTGTGTGTATTCAGGTAAGTCCCCACCAGGATAGAAAAAACAAGTACACACACACACACACACACACACACACACACACACACACACATTACTAAACCAAACTGACATAAAGACCATAAATCCAATGTTAGGGTGATCAAAGGAGATATGACACTGCCATGAGGTTTTGTGCCTATTCAGACAGTATAGCCTAATTACTGTATGTACCTACATTAATGTATACAGTAATGGCACCACAATGCCAATGTACTGGTTCTCTTGACAAAATACCCTTACAGCCTGAATGAACTGATACTGTAGTTAATCTTTTCAAATCGAGGTGAGCTGCAGTAATTTAGCAGCCTCTGCCACATGACACCTTTTTAAAAAATGGCCTGGACTTTATTTGAACTTCATTGGACATCATTGATAAGTTTCCTGCCTTCTATCTCCCTCTCTCAGATGCCCAGCTCTTTAACAGGACCCATGGCCACCTCTTTGACCTCTCTGATGGGTCTCTCACAAAATCATTGATTAGTTCCTCTCCATTGCAGTCTATCATGCTCTGCAGTATGTTGACAAATTGCAAGTGCTCTCTCTCTCTCTCTCTCTCTCTCTCTCTCTCTCTCACACACACACAGACACACACACACACACACACACACACACTCACTCACAGAACATACTGTATATAGTACAGTAAACAATATAGCCAACTTGCCATATGTGATAAAATGGCAATACTACAGGCCAATAAAATCTAATTTTACATTCTGCTTTGAACATGTTATTTACAAAATAAAACAAAATAAACCAGTTGCAAACAGGTATACCAAATTATTTGTACTATAGCCTATTATAATGAAAACAGATGATATTTTGTGCCAATTTATTTATGAAAGACAATTAATTTAGGCTAAATGAAGTTATGTCTAGATAAAACACGTCTTTGGTAGAAAAAAATGCACTTTGTGACTGAGTATTGTAGCCTATTGAAATGTTTGTGGGAAAAAAACTACATTATTGATTATTTGTTTTGAGATTAGTAGACTAAATTCAACACTTGTCAAAATAATCCCAAAGCTAATAAGAAAAAATCTTTAAAAGCAAAGTTCGAGAAAGGTGATGAGAAAAGTATATGCTTATATTGAATTTGACGGGTTTACATTATTTAAAACCACAATGGCATTGTTACAACAGTGACACCCAGTGAGCAAAGATGTCGAAAGCTATAGTTTCTTCACAGTTCACGGTCCTTTTCCACCTCTTAATAACGTTATTCCTGACAAAGCCTAGTGCTATAAAATAAATGTATTTTCCTCTCAGAGTGCCTAATGTGTAATGCCCATCGTTGCCCAGGTTATAGGCTAGCTCTTGTTGTCTGTTCTGAGACGCGTAAAGATGAAATGATTGAAATGCATAAAATCTCGCTATGCTCTGCTTTAAAATGTTCATTGTAACACTGAAAACGACGCTAAACGGTGGTAGGGTACTTCAGCAGTCAGTTCTTCTCTCCGTGTGATTCTCTCCAGGGGCGGGGCGGCGCTCCATCAGTTTAATGTTGTCAGCACGTGGATAGTTGAGTCCCGGGCGGGCAGGGCGCGCGGTGTTTCGCTCGGGTGGAGAGCGCGCGAGGATGCTGAGAGAGACGCCCGTGAGAGGACAAACAGGTCGCACGGATGTAAGAGACGGTGATGGTTACTTCAAACTCACCACGGGATGGGTCTCTTTTTCAAAGCCGCAGCCAAATGAGCCGTAAGAGGAATTGTGCGGAAAAGAAAAAGACGCGAACGGGATTAAAATAAGAGCATAAGGTAAGAAGAAACATAGAGGAACCTGCAAATAACTTATAGTGAAATTTAAAAAAAAAGAGAGAGAGAATATTCGCGAAGACGCGCGTGGACGATTTTTTTGGACAGCAGAGCTTTTTCTAAATCAATATGCATAACTTAAGCTTTGCGAGCGAAGTGGACACTTACATTGACATTGGTTTAACATCCTCTGGGAATTCTACAAGTCGCTATTCTCCGGCAACCATTATAGGGCTCGCGGGGCTGGTGAGCTTCCTCATATTGTTTACAATAGTGGGGAATGTGCTGGTCGTTATCGCCGTTTTAACGAGCAGAGCGCTCAAGCCACCACAAAACCTTTTTCTTGTGTCTCTGGCCAGTGCGGACATTCTGGTGGCCACCTTGATAATCCCTTTCTCTCTGGCCAATGAATTAATGGGCTACTGGTTTTTTGGGAAAGTTTGGTGTGATATCTATCTAGCACTAGACGTTCTTTTCTGCACATCTTCTATTGTTCATCTGTGTGCCATAAGTCTGGACAGGTACTGGTCTGTAACACAGGCGGTCGAGTATAACTTGAAGCGGACGCCTCGCAGGGTAAAGGGCATGATTGTGGTGGTATGGCTGATTGCGGCTGTAATCTCCTTCCCACCGCTCATCTCCATGGACAGGAATAACGAGGGTGACAGGAGCGAACCGCAATGCCAGCTGAACGACCACACGTGGTACATCCTGTACTCCAGCATCGGGTCGTTCTTTGCCCCGTGTGTCATCATGATCCTTGTTTACATCCGAATCTACCAGGTGGCTAAGACGAGAACCCGAAATATGTCTGAAAAGCGTCGCGATCCGGATGGAGGATCAGGAACGCCACGGCTGGAGAACGGCTTGAGCCGTGAGGATTCTAGGAGGGAAAACGGGCACTGTGCCTCGCCGCCACCAGGGGAACGCAAACCAGGCGAGGATGACCCAGATGCCGAGCTGGAGGACAGCAGCTCGTCTGATGAGAAGGCCAAGCGGATGCAAAACGAGACGGCGCCCTCACGAAAAGACCGCCGGTCCAGCCGCAAGAACAGCTCCAGCTCCAAGCATTCCAGCCGGAAGTCCCGAGCCAGCAGCAAGTCCCTGGACTTGTTTTCCTCCCGCAGAAAAAGGAGGAACACCATTTCGAGAAAAAAAATTTCCCAGGCACGAGAGAAGCGGTTCACCTTTGTGCTGGCCGTGGTCATGGGCGTGTTCGTGGTCTGCTGGTTCCCGTTCTTCTTCAGCTACAGCCTGTATGGGATCTGTCGGGAGCCCTGTGCCATCCATGACACCCTTTTCAAGTTTTTCTTCTGGATCGGTTACTGCAACAGCTCCCTCAATCCCGTCATCTACACCATCTTCAACCAGGACTTCCGACGAGCTTTTCAGAAGATCCTGTGCAAGTCCTGGAAGAGATCTTTTTAGAGAACATTGGCAGCTAGTTTGCAGTTTTCATCCAGTGCCATTTACAGGTGGTTGACAAGGAAGAGACCTTTTCAAAAACACCACTGCCTCTCTCTCTTTGCATTGACAATCTGTACACAACAATGACATTGATATGATATTTTTTCCAACTTCGTTGTGTAATGCTCTTCATGAGTCTGTGAGGACAACAGATGCTGGTCACATAGGTGGTACCAAAAGCTAAAGATGCTTTAAAAAACAAAAGAAAATCCACCTGAATTGGGAAGCACTGTACTGCATTAGAGGAAACAGGCTTATCTTTATTATGGCTGCAGGCACTCTGAAGTTATCAGGAGATATTTTTATGATGAGTTTGCACATATGGCTTGTGTCATTGTGACTAGAGAGCTATGTAACATGAAAGGCTGTCTGTCTCCTTTTATATGGTCACAAAAAAAGTCAAACAACAGAAGTGAATTACCAAAAAGTGTGCTGTTTCTTTCTAGCTGAGAGATACAAAACAGACACTGTTGGTTAGGGAGTATGAGAAGGTTGTCACCGGATGACAGATGGAAGAAGAGTGTTGCCCTGATGTGCTTGGGTATTGCATGGTTCGTCCTAAGGGTGCAAAGTCCTGACTGAACAGAGCTCTATTACAAACTGTTCTTAACTGTACTTCAGTGAAATTATTCACTATACTGCTGCTCTCTAACATGCCATAAAAAGTATACAGAAGAGGTATTTACTGGACTAGACTTAAGAGAAACTGTAAGTGGTTTTTCAGTGATGATGATAAATAATGATACATTTATTTATCTACAGGATTTATTTATCAGATTATAAACTATTTAAGCTTTGTGGCTATGCTTGTACAGTGTATCCCATTTGTTCAAAATATCATAGTGATATAATACAAATAATAATATATAAGGCTGCTGTACATTTTGAAGAGCAAAACAACTTTTTTTGGTTGTTTTTGTATATTATGAAACATCTGTCTTTATGGATGTTGGGCTTCTCTCCTTTTCTATTCCATATACTTGTGATATCTCCAAAATGACTGACAGGTCACTACAAGCACAGCTGATGATCAAACAGAAATGAACAAATAAATGGATTGTACTTCTCTTGGATTCGCTTTTTACTGTGAACAGAGTCTAGGCTTTATTATTTTACTCTTCACGTCTCTAAAGTGGGCTTATCATAATTAGAAATGACTGTGATTAAATATTGTTTTGAGGTATTGTCATTTTGCAGGTACAATACTCCATCCAGCTCAGAACAGAACAAAATAAAGGCAGAATCTGAACTAATTGAATCTAATTGTCCCAGACTGTTTGCAACAGTTGGAATGATGTTCGCATTGATGCTTCAACGTGACTCAGATGACTATGCAGTGCTGCATAGTATTGTTAATACAGTTCACATAGTTAAACACTGTTACCCACTGAGGAAAAAAATACTGAAGACTATGCAACAGTTAGTGGTAAAGGTCTTCAGACACACACACACACACAAAACAAATTTTATTTTTAAGTTAGTGGATAATGTAAGAAAATGTCAAATTTAGGTACTGTCAAATATTCATAATATTTTATGACCACTTACATTCTGTGGTCCTAAACATGAGACTGGATGTCTATAACAGGGTTAATTCAGAAACCATTATGGGCCATGTTGTGTACAGATGAGTTTAGAAAATATTCTTTTTTGTTTTTCAAACAGACACAAAATAAATATATTCTTGGGGTCACAGCTTTCAGTTCACAGCGTCTCTGCTTGTAAAATTCAAATAGAACAGGAGCAGCTGCTGACTTTCTCTGATCACAGAGAAAGAGGGGTCTGGCTTGTAAGTATTGTTTTAAACTCGGTTACATAAGCCCTTAGGGAAGATGACTGTTTAGTGGCATTGGCTGCACTTTTGAATTGTTTATACTCAAACTATTTTCTAACCCCATAACATACCACATCCCTATCTTTATGTTCAAAAGTTTTCAAATATTATGTTTGTGTTTTCAGTATAATGGCAACATTCTGAGATTATAAACAAATCAATTCCATTCTAAAGTGCGATTGAGAATCTAAAGCTGATTCTAAAGCAAAATAAAACACTGATTTAAACACTGAAAAAAACCTGAAGAGTGTAAACTGAGTTTCTATTCAAATCATTCAAAGGTTCTTGTAAAAGAGAAATGCACAAGGAATCTATCTTCACCCACACCGAAGCACCATGAGATATTTAACACCAGTGTTCGCCCCGGAGTAAGTCCAAGAGAGATAAAGGCTGAGAAACTTCACTGTCAGTCAGAGCATAAGTGGTGCAATTGAAGCAGTCTCCTCATAATATATATATTTTTTCATCCTGCTGGATGATGGGTGATCTGTTTGTGGTGGAACATGAGGCATTTTGCTTCTGACATACAGAGTTTAAATCAATTACAAGTATTTTGATGAAAGCTTGTGAAGGCGTTAAGGTAATTTAATCTGTTCAGTATGATGGTGAAATAAATCATGTAGCATTGGTTTGGGAATCATTTTATCTCCTCCACTTTCAAAAAATTAAACATTCACAGACTCGCCAGCCCTGCAAGTACAAAATATAAAACTTGACAGTTCTATCACACTCTAAAAATGCTGGGTTAAATATGGACAAACCCAGCGATTGGGTTGTTTTGACCCAGCGGATGGGTTACTACTCAGAAGTTTGGGTTAAACATTTAACCCAAATGTTGGTTGAAAACAACCCAATTGCTAGGTTTGTCCATATTTAACCCAGCATTTTTAGAGTGTGATAGAACTGTCAAGTTTTATATTTTGTACTTGCAGGGCTGCGAGTCTGTGAATGTTTAATTTTTTGAAAGTGGAGGAGATAAAATGATTCCCAAACCAATGCTACATGATTTATTTCACCATCATACTGAACAGATTAAATTACCTTAACGCCTTCACAAGCTTTCATCAAAATCCTTGTAATTGATTTAAACTCTGTATGTCAGAAGCAAAATGCCTCATGTTCCACCACAAACAGATTACTAACACTTTCAGTGTCAAAAGCTTTGCTTAATGTTATGTGGCTTAGATTAGTTTAGATAGAGAACAACACACCTTCAAGCTTTTCTGAACATTATGTAGAATCTATTGATTTCTACTGGGCTCTGATTGTTTTGTCAAAAGGAAAGGAAAGGTTAATAAATAATTGCTGTGCCTTTGGTGCTGTGTTACTGTTAGTGCAGTCCAAACTCTAGGAGGATCAGAGGGGAAAGCCGTTGACCGATGTGAATGATTTGATTCTCCTTTTACCGGTGGCTGTGCTGGGAATGAGTACATGAAGCCCAAAGCATTTCTGCCTTCTTGCCTGCCAATTAGAACTGCCATATGTCAAAGAATCTAAAATGATTTACTCTATATAGACTTATTTGCTCTGGGGTGACTTCAATCATCCTTTTTCATTATTCAATAAAACTACTCTGATGCTGTATTGCATTTCTTCGTCTGAGACTGAATAATCTAGCTTGTGTTGGTTTTGTCTAGCTGATGCTTTTGTCTGAACAATTCATCTGTCTATTTGCACTTAGTGCAAACATGGTGCTATTTGTATTTATTTGCACTTGATGCCAAGCTACCTTTATTTACACTTAACATAAATAACACCTTCCTTCTTTTAAACTGGACTGCATCTTTTTATCAATGATTCACTAGTTGTTATGTACGATATATAGGTTGTATTGCAAACCTCCCATTTCATTTCTATACATTATCTCTAAAGTCTTAACCTTAGTTGACCCTAGCAGTGTCTTTTGCTGCTCATTTTGCAAGCTTCAATTTGCTGGAAGTTCAGAGACATGCATCTTTGTGCCAGGTTAGGTAAAGGATGCTTGAGTATTTATGGCCTTTCAGCTTGAATGGCTCTCTGACCTCCCTGAATAGCAGACCACTTTCTTCTAGTACTGTTGTTTCACTATGTTTCCAATTATATGTTCTTGCTTTACTGATGTAGTGATCCTATTTAGCAAGAATTTTCACAAATGCCTAATAAAGTAATCACAGTGTGATACTAGACATTTTTATGTTGGTATTTTGTTTAACAGTTACAAACTAGCACTTCAGTCAACACAACAACAAATATACATACTGTCATTTAGCACTAACATTGAGTCTTTCAAACAGTAGAGCTTTGTTACTCTCAATGCCAAGGTCATGGATTTGATTCCCAGGGAATGCATGAAAAAAAAAAAAAAAGTATAGCTTGAGTGCAATATAAGTCACTTTGGATGAAAGTGTCCACCACATGAATAAATGTAAATGTAGCATTAAGATTTTGAAATCAAATCAGTAATGACATCATGTCAGCTGCAGAATGCTCCTCAGAAGTCAAACCAAGCCAAGTGAACCTAGTCTGATTGTTGCTATAGAGACTAATGTGATGAATTGTATTGTCACCAAACTTGACTGATTCATGGGATTCAAAAAGAAAGCAAAAGCCTAAATACCCCGTGACTCATGGCATGAGATTTTCAGAGACTAGTCTCTCTAAACTGAGCCATCATTACAGACTGTTAAGAACCCATACACAGCCACTTACAAATGACGCTCTGAATTTCAACAAACCACAAATATGTTGATTCATCAAGCAGTTTATACTCAATATTGAGCAGAACAGATTGTATAAAATTGATTTTTACATTATCTGAAAGAAAAGTGTGTGGTGCTTGCCTGAGGTGTTCTGTGTGGTTCTTAGGCTGATGATACACTGGGCAACTTTTTGAGCAATGTTGCCGGGCAGCTTTGGGAAATGTTGCCGTCAATGGGCAACCAGGTGAGACACAGAGCCCACGACTGATCTAAAATATCCAAACAGAAATTTGTTACCCATTTTCGGTGGGAAAGTGCCCAAGCAACACTGCTCAAAAAAAGTTGCCCGGCAAAATTGCTTAAAAAGTTGTCCCATGTATCATCAGCTTTAGTGTGTTGTTATGCAGTTTCTAGGTGGTGATTGCTTATGTATGATATTTTGGTTCTTGATTCAGATGCATTTTCAGTGCATGCATAATGCCATCAAAGGTTTGGGTACAGTAAGATTTTTTAATGAGAAGTCGATGACTTAGAGTAAAAACGGTAATAATATTGATAAATATTATTAGCATTTTTTTCTATTTGAATATATTTTAAAATGTAACTTATTCCTGTGATGGCAAAGCTGAATTTTCAGCAGCCATTACTCCAGTCTTCAGTGTTACATGATCCTTCAGAAATCATTTTAATATGCTGATTTGATGTGCAAGTAACATTTCTTTTTATTAACAATGTTGAAAACAGTTTTTGCTGCTTAATATACAATTTTTGGAAATGGTGATACATTTTTTAGGATCCTCAAGTTCATTTAATTGAAATAGTAACCTTCTGTAACAAATGTATTTACTGTCACTTTTGCTCCATTTGCGTCCTTGATTAATAAAAGTATTAATTTATTTAAAAAATCTTACTGATCCCAAACTTTTGAATGGTTTGAATGGTGAATGTTTTTTTTTAACCCTCTATATTTTTAAGGTCATTAATTATTTTCAGCTTGTACTCACATCAAATCAAGGATGGTTTAACAAAATAGAGAATGTGGTGTGGCCTGCATGAGAGAGGGTTTATTTTGGTTTCTTGTTGCCTAAAATAGCCCATCAAAGCCTAAAATACAATTAAGCTTGTGTGCGTGTGTGTCTCTGAATAGGGGCTTCACAGGTGTGCGTGAGTGTGAGTCATTAAAAAAAGCCATTTTCAGTCCAAATATTACCATGAACACCTCAGAGCATGAGAGATTACAGGAAAAAAGCACTGAAACAGTTACTCATCCTTTCATACTCAGTGGCACTCAAAGGCTCAGCAGACATAATGACAGACTTGATGACTACTTAAAACATTTTTTTTTAAGCACAGGTGCACAAATGGAATTTTATTAATCTCCTAAAGCAGAATACAGAAAATGTCTAGAAACAGACATTGCAGTATCTAGAGATTTATGATCCTATGGCTCTAGAATCATGTGTGAACTGATGCCCCCTGCGTACACAAGTATATTTGAAAGTATATATGCAATGTGAGGAATATAAATATAGACGATGCTAGAAACCTGCCATCCTGAGCTTCAACTCTGTTTTGAAACACCTGATGGAATTTTCAATTCTACATGAATACTTGATTAGCTAAGCTGGATTTAAACTCTCCAGGAGGGGATTCAGTTGAGAAAGTGGCAGAGAAAAAAGAAAATTCGCTTTGCCATTTTTGCTTCAGGGCTCACAAACTTCCTGTAAAGAAACCAACTGGCTTTAAAATAAAACCTAAAGATATGTGACAGAGAACCACTGAAGTACTGACATTTAATACTTTTTTTTCTCCATTGTTTTGTCATGAAATGTCATTCATACTCCTTCCCCCCATCACACACACACACACACACACACACACACACACACACATTACATATTACATACATATTACATACATAAGCATATACGGTAAAACTTTATTTTAAGGTGTCCATAATACAGAGTAATTACCAAGTTAGGTATTTAGTAGTAGCCTTTGTACTTACATGAAACAAAATGTACTTACCATGTAACTAAGTTATGGAACAGCCAGTACTTACAGTTTGTAATTATGTACATGTAATAGGCAGCTACTCTCACACGTTACACAGCTACTTATGTAACCAAATGTTTGTTACATATGTGTTGCAAACTTTATACAACATAATTATAGATGTAAGTACACAGACATAAGCTACTTAAGCTATATCACCCTGCAGCCCAAGACTGGTTGCCCACTGAAGCTAAGCAGGGTTGAGCCTGGTCAGTACCTGGATGGGAGACCTCTGGGGAAAACTTGGTAGCTGTTGGAAGAGGTGTTAGTGAGGCCAGCAGGGAGTGCTCACCCTGTGGTCTGTGTGGGTCCTAATGCCCCAGTATAGTGACGGGGACACTATACTGTAAAAAGCACCATCTTTCGAATGAGACGTTAAACCAAGGTCCTGACTCTCTGTGGTCACTAAAAATCCCATGGCACTTCTCGTAAAGAGTAGGGGTGTAACCCCGGTGTCCTGGCCAAATTCCCTCCACTGGCCCTTGTCTATCATGGCCTCCTAATAATCCCCATCCACTTGATTGGCTCTATGACTCTCTCTCCTCTCCACCTATAGCTGGTGTGTGGTGAGCGTACTGGTGCCGTTGTCCTGTGGCTGCCGTCGCATCATCCAAGTGTATGCTGCACACTGGTAGTGGTTGAGGAGAGACCCCCCACATGATTGTAAAGCGCTTTGGGTGTACGGCAATACACAATAAAGCGCTATATAAATGCATCATTCATTCATTCATTCATTCATTCATTCATACTTAAAATAAAGTGTATCAAGATTGTACTTAAGTGTACTTCATGTGTATCTATACTGTATACCTTATCCAGCTGCACCTTAGTTTGATTTAACCCAGCAGTACACACCTTAAATACATGTAGCACCTTTCTAATTACATTAAAATTACAGAATATTACACAGGCATAAGCTACTTAAAATAAAGTGTATCAAGATTGTACTTAAGTGTACAAGTAGCTTGTAACAGACTCGGCCTGTTACATGTGTGTAACAGTAGCTGCCTATTATATCTACATAATTACAAACTGTAGTTACAGGCTGTTCCATAACTTAGTTACATGGTAAGTACATTTTGTTTCATGTAAGTACAACGGCTACTACTAAGTACTTAATTAGGTAATTACTCTGTATTATGACACCTTAAAATAAAGTGTTATTGCGCATGCTCAAAAATATGTTACACTGCATAACTGATTGAAAATCAAATGAAGGGTGGACTGTTTCAAAAATACAGCACGTGAAATTTTCCACTAAAACCATGAGGAAAAATACATAAATAAAACAAAATGGACCAGTTCAGTTATGGACACTGAAATCACATATAAGTGACACTGAAAGACTAACTAACTAACTAAATAAATAAATAAGGAAGGATCTACTTTCAGAGGATCTCACCAAATTCATGCACACAAAATCTTTCTAGCACTTGACATCTTCTGAGAGCTCAGGCAGTCTTTGTAACTGAGAAAAGCTTAGTCTGTCCTTCCTTCTCTCTCTCAGCACATATGACAGAGTCCATCGTTCCTCTCCTGCTAATTTCTCCCCCTCATTAGTAAGCTGTGGGATTCTCTGATCTGTGCAACTTGTCGACGTGTAGATCAGAACCTCTCACGAAAGTGCCTCACGAACACTACAGGAGAGAAAATCACTGTTAGTGATTGTGTAAGAAGTAAGAGTGGGTGTTAACTTCTAGTGCTTCGTAACATGCTGCTTGAGTTTTAAATTGCTAGAACTCTCTCTGCATGCACAATGACACAACGAACAGCAGATGAAAAGAACAAAAAACCCTATTCTGGTTGAAGGACGACTGATCATTAAAGATTTTAAATTAAGGGTAAGCAGCTTGACAATGTTAGATTTTGGGGGAAATTAGTCTTTATATCTGTGCTAGTCACGATTCATATGCATGCATGGTAGGCAGTGTGACATTGCACGGCTGGTGGCTACAAAATAAAGGGAATGTTTTACAACCTCAGTTTTATTCCTGTCTTGCCTCAGGGATCATATCAGTGCAGAAATCCATGAAGGTGCACACGTACACATCCCGCAAAGGTGGCATTCTTCATATCTGGCCCGATTCTGAGCCTCGTTTCCCACTGTTCTCGCTTAGGTTTTATCACAGAAAACAAACCCATAGGGGGAAAAAAAAGAAAGAGAGAGAAAACAAATGTAATTTAAAGAATGTAAAAGACATTTTATGACTTTCAATATACAGAACTATCAATCCAAGCTATATTACAAGCTTGCCTGTCACAGTTTTGTTCTTATTAATGTTTCCTTTTCCCACACCATTATATTTGCTGTACCAGTAATAATTTCAGATGCACTTGGCTGAATTTATGTTTGTATGAACTGTAATGGAAAACCGTAATGTATAGGCAAAGGGTGACTACTTTTTTGGACTGGAAGTGTGTTGCAACTATTTTGCTTTAAAATAATATTTCAGGTTTATTACGAGTTAAGCTCAATCAATAGCATTTGTGGCATAATTTTTATTACTTAATTACATTTTGATTTGTAACTTTTTTAACTGGTTGCAGTGAGGCAAAATGGAAGTGAATAGGACTTGTCTGTAAACGTTAAAAATGCTTTAAGCCAAGAATATCTGTTAACATGATTTCAGTGTGATCAAATCACTTACTAACCTTCTGTGTAAAGTCATATCCAATTTAACAACAAATTTTATGGTATTACACTGTAATGTTGTAAACCCTGTAATGTAACATAAAAATGATGATTTAAACAATTATATAACTGTCAGAATGGGTTTTAACAGAACTGATGAGAGTGCTTCACATTTCTGCATTTAAAACCTCCAAAATCTCTCCCAGTATTTACGTCTCACTGCTTTTAAAAAATAAAATTAAAAGAAGGAGGAGTCTCAAAGAATTTTTGTGGTCATTAACACAACAACTTCTGGAATTGTGGGAGGGTTTTTTTTTTATCAGTGTGGAAATAGCTCCTCTGGTTGAAATGCTGTCTTCCTCATTAGGATACATGGTTTGAAACATTGACAAATTCAACATCTCTGTTATATTGCTTCAAAATCGTACCAGGAGGTGATTCTAACATGTAGGAAAATTGGACTGTATCTTCACATGCCTCTCTTTCTCAGTGTGATGGTGAAATATCTTTTCCGGTCTCTCAACACTTTCCCTCTGTAGCCATAATCATTGCAGTAGACCAACCAGATAAAACGATAGCTAACCATAATCCCTTAGTTCAAACAACAAGGTCGGGATACAGCGGTAATGGGCACAATTGATTTACCCAAGCACTTTTCTTCGGATTTCTGTGTTAAATCAACCCTAGCCGCTTTCAATGGGCAGACATGGTCAAAAATAAAGTGACTTTTTTACCATTGTGCCATAAGTAAAGTCTGAGTCGGAGGAAAGATACTCTGATCATCAATTACTTTGGTCACAGGCGCTCGTTGTTGCAGATATCAATCACGTAGGTTGTACAAATGCTCATATTTAATTTCCTATCTGACATTACGCCCCCAAAACATGATATCCTTCCCCTTTAATTTCATGTATTTAGATAAAGTGGTCTAATGACTTCCTCTAAGCCCAGAGGAGCTGGAAATACAGGGGACAGAGCAGCAATCCAACCAAAAGGGCACTGCATTGAGGTCTTCCTGTCCCATGAGCAGACCGTTCAGTGGAAAGAAAATCTGAGAAGACAGCATTAGATTCAGTCTAATCAAATCTGAGAGCTTGTTAAGCAAGAAACCAAAGTCATCGGAGACATAATCTGATTTCTCAAAGAACAATCTATGGAAGAAAACAGATCTTCTGCATGACGTTCAGTGTTTTGTAAAGAGATCCCACAATGTGTCGAGCAACACCTTCGAGTAACAGAATATAAGGTGTGTGAGAGAGTGAGAAGTTGTAAGCAAGAAAAGCCTAAGTGAGTAACGTAGGGTGTTAAATCGTGTGAACATGCACTTATGTGTGTGCATACTTCACTTAGTCCATGGGAATATCTTAAATAAAAACCTCTGGAGTGTGTTGGCTCCCATAAGCAACCAGATGAGACAAAGCAGATGCCAAGTTCAGCCTATACTAATACCTTCTATAATCACAGAAACAACAAAGCTGCATATTTGTAATCAGTGCCTGCGGAAAGCGCACACAACATTAGCGGAGGCTCCATTTACACAGGCGGACATATGAGAACATGTATGTGCCAAGTCTGAGTGGAAGGGTTATTTAAAGACATCATTCCATGACTGAAGAGGAGGAAGTGTCAGATCAGGGGAAGCTGCAACAAGATGTTGGCCATGGTGAAGAGGGAGGTATGCGAGTGAGTGAGCGAGCAAGTGAGTTTATTGAGGAGGCAAGAGCCTAGAAAGGGAGGTGGTAAATTACTGTCCTTGTAAAAACAAAGCCAGAGAGAGTGTTCAGTAAATGCTTTCAGCTGTACACAAAGATTTGCCCACGGGTGGTTGAATATAGCAGCATGAGATTGCAAATGGTATGGCTCCAAATTTATCAGCTTGCTCCAAACAATGTGTTTCAAACCACCTTATTCCTACATCCCATGACGCTTTGCAGAAATTATGGGCGTAACTCTCGGCAAACTTTAACTATTAACTATTGTGAATAAACATTTTCAAGGGCTTGTTTTATGTAAGCAATAATAAGTATTCACACCCACAAAATCTATTGTATCTATTGTTATTTTCCCTCAACCATTAAAGGATACGTCTTTCCGCACCAGCATTACATAAGGTCCGCCATACAATATGTGTTAAATAATATTACTTCCTTTTTCAAATGTATTAACATGTATGGGTCTGCACTTCACAACGTTACTGTTAAATGTCTTGACATTTTTATAAAAACCACATTTTCTTTTCACCTCTCTGCAATGTGTGAAAAATGACAATAAACCCTTTTTGCACAGAACAGTTTAAATAAATTTACATGCATTCATTCGGCATACACTTTTCAAGCTGACTTAGAAATGATGAAAAATTCAAACACAAGCAATAAATCATAGAGTCAGCAATATTAACAGTGCCACAGACTCTAAAAGTGCGACACTATGTAATCACAAAACGGTAGAAAAGAGAGAGGACTGAATTTTGAATGATTAGTTTAGTGCTTACAGGGGAGTTATGGTTTGAGACATTAACAGGCAGAAAAACCCTTTTAAAAATATGTTATAAGAAGTAGTAAAACAATATCTCCTGAGGCTACTGATTATCTAATGATAACATCTAAAATCTAAACATTAAATGTATATGAGCATAAGCTGCCACTTGTATGAATAAAACTTGAAATAGGCCTACTTCTATTTCAAAATCAAAATAAAAAGGCATGTGTGCATGTGTCTTGCACTTTATTATTGTGGATGATCTTCTCACAGTCCTCTTTAGTAGGGCTACATGTCTGGACTGATTTGAAGGCTATAAAGTATGAAAAACATAATTTTGATAAATCATACTGACATTTGCATGATAGCATTAAAGGTCCATTTTCCTCAAGATTTTTTTTTTTTTAGCAGAGATGTGATGATAGCCAGTCTGACTCCTGCTGAGTGCTCTCGATATGTGGCAAAGAAAGTCTTAGCACCTTGGAATGACTCACGGTATTTTATTTTTTTCATTTTCATTTTGAATCTTTCAGTGGTTTAAAACTGCACAATTTAAAGGGCACCTGCCAACACTCCCGTGCAGCAGGAGGCAGCACACTAACCTTTAAAACACAAGAGAAAACAAGACATAATACAGAATGCAGAGATCTATATGTACATTACAATATTTAAAGTTTAAAATTAAAAAAAATGCTGCATTCTTTTCTGAAGGATGTGCATTTCATAAATGTTGGAAAGGTCTAGTCATCACCTATTTACATTCACAAACAGCTAATGCATCGCTGTCTAACATAAACCCATGAATTTCAGACAAAACATAATAATGTTATTAAATAATGTTCATATTTAAAGAATGAGACATCAATCCTCCCATTTCTTCATTGACTAAATCAGGTGATGTAAGGATTTCATTCAATCTGTAAAATCCAGAATAAGATTATCCAGATTGATAGTATTCACAAATTATAATAATAATGGGCTGCTTTGAAAAGACAGCTCTTCTGAATAAATACAGATGTCTGTCTGTCTTTTTCTCTTTTAAATGTGTATTCAAAACACTTAATTAGCATATTTCCTTTTTTGTGTGGTCGAATGGACTGAATAAGTGCTTATTGTGCTGTACACAAACAAAAAGCCATCGAAACGACCTTGTATTACTAGAATTGTAAGTCTTATATGATGGTGTCATATTTCCATTCTATGCATTATATGTAAATATGGATTGTTCTAATTCTTTCCACTGAAAGTGAGCTTGGATGACGAGCATGTACACGCACACAAAATACACAAACATGTTGATAAATGACACTAAGTAAAGAAAGACCCTTGCAAATGGAATTACTCTTGCAATCACTATGAGTGCAGAGGGAATGGCAATGCCAAAAAAACAATCCAATAAACAAAAGTCGCCTCTCATTAAACAGTATGTAGATGTGTATGTTTCACATTATAAACTTTTCCATCATGCTAGAATCAGACACAACAGGCTGTACAGTATCTGGCCCTATTTGTCAACAGCTCTGTAAATGCCACAGGATGAAGTTTGGTGAATGAGTTAGTGGGGTTTCTCTCTCACACATGCTGCTGTGCCCGTGTACTTTGTGAGATGTTCCTGGCAATAGTTTGTGCCAGCTGCTTTGAAGAAGGATTCCGTCTCTGTTTTGTTTTTTTTTCTTTCTTTTCGCCCACAAGCTTAATGCCTCTAGGGTACCAGAGACGGGAAATAAGGGAATCACGATGGCGCAGCAGGGGCCACCTGCCATCAGCCTAGCAGAGAGCTGATTCAATTTCACCCACTTCAACACCGACTCTGACATGTTAAAATGTCCCTTTGGACTCAGGCAGCTTATCCTGTCTGCGAATCACGACTGAATTTCTGATGATTTCATGCTTTTCGCAAAAATCTGGATAGTCCAACAAAAACAGCTTGAATGTGGGATTATGCAGGAACATTGTTTATTTATTTACTTATGTGTCCTGCAACTCAACATGCTGTTATTTTAACTGTTTATACTGCCAAATTTCAGAGACAAATGTAATTATATCCAAAAATTAAATCAATCAATAAAAATTAATTTAAAAATTATTTTTGAGAATTATGTATACTGAGTATGGTTACAAAATTTGAGTGACACCGTACTACACACTATACTGTCAAGTTGTGGCCAAAAAAAAAATAAAATAAAATAAAATAAAATAAAATAATAATAATAATAATAATAAAATAAGAGGCCACTTTAGGCCCTTAGAAACCTTGTAAATAGCCATTAAAACATTAAAGTTACTCCACAAAAAAGACAAACCATAAAACCAATAAACCATCATGGAGCTACATGGCAATCATGAATAATTTTGACTATTTCTCATAAGGTTTCCAGCTGTGGTGTGTTCCTGAATATCTTTTTGAAGAATTATTATTATTATTTTTTTAACCAGAAGTGGTGTGAATTTCATGTTGAACTCTTTCCTGCTTAATTCCTGTAGGTGTAATTAAAACAGAAGCTGAGAACCACTGTGATCTGACAGATTTGGGTCATGCAGGAGTCTTTGCTTTGAGCGTGTGCGTGTTCACAACTTGTTTGTGCCCCCATCCCGTCTGCTGTATCAGGGGATACATTATGTTTCAGGTTAAAATAACTCAAAGACTTGATTAGTTGTTGCCCTTTGATTATAATATACTGTAAATAGACTATGTTAAATAGACAATGTTTATTCTGTGAGTAAGATGCTTCAAAGCCTCCAGACTTCTCAGTTTTTAGTTTACACAAGATCATTAATTACACTTTATAAGGTTTTTACTTAACTTGATTTAGCTTTATAAGGTAATTTGATCTGTCATTTGGTGCTTATTCTATTATGGGGGAGAGTTTTAAGAGTAAATGATGAAATATATTTGATTAAAACTGTATATTATGTTGTTGCACAGGCCATGTGCTTTCAAATGAATACAGCATAATACAGACAAAACATCTGTGTAGCATTTAATTTTCTTATTCTTATTAACTGGGAGTCATTTAAATATTATGACTTCTGAATAAATGACTTAATTCCAGCTGCTTGGAAAGAGCATGTAAAAGTAGTATATTATGACAACAGTATGAATGCTAATGATAGTTGGACTAAAATTTCACTTATTCCTGCACTTTGTAATTTGGTATAATTATGTGTCAGCGTCGCATTATTAATCTGATTGATGTTATTATTACAACCTGGCTTTTGGACATAATGTACAATATTATCAAAGCCACTGAGTGCTATAAGCGTCTCAGCAAGGTCACCATGGCAAGGGGGGAGTGAGGGAGAGATCAAAAGACCTTCTCGGAGAACTTTCAATGAAAGGCGCAACCTCCCCTGGCTTCAGGTCACTCAAACATTCAACTCTCACACTTTCTTTCTCTCTTTTCACTCCCTTTTTCTTCCATATCTCAAATATGAGCAGCTAGTGTGAATCAACCAGTACAATTCCATTATTTCTTCCACACCTATACACGCCAAGGACAAAAAACCATAGATCCTGCTGGGCAAATAATTCGCTTGCTCTCACACACATTGGTAGAAAATTGGATAGTCATTTTCTGTTTGCCCCCAACAGATTTTTACACAAGTTAAAAATCCATGTGAGTTGTCATTTGTTCACTACAATGCATTAGAGTCTTAAAAATCCTTAAAATAGTATCCTACTTCATCTGCAGAGCTGGGTAGATTACTTACAAATTGTAGTCTGTTACCGATTCCAAATTACATGACAAAAATTGTAGTTAGTAACGTAATCCATTACATTACACATTTTAGGCAACATAATCAGACTACTTTTAGATTACTTTTGACCAAACTCATTTATTACATTGATTTAGATAAGATAATCTTGTACCATACTGATATTAAAATAGAAAGAGAAAGAAAATATATTCTATTTGTTTTTATTTTTAAAATAACAATCAAAACAAAACAGTTACTAAAAAAGGCAATATTTTATTGTTTACCTGCATGTCATGTGACCATTAACCTGACTAATGACTGGTCTGTGTGTGACCGTCCACAAAACTGGAAGACTATCGGAGTGTATATAAGCAGTAGGCTATTTTAGAAAGGAACATTTAAAAGAGCAAAAAGGAATTAGGGAGAATCAATAAATTCTGAATAATTTATTGCTATTGTGTGAATAATGTTTAATCAATAATAAAAAAAAGTAACTGTAGTGTGATTACAAGTATTTTAAAATGTAATTTAATCTGATTACAAGTACTTAGTTTTTGGAATCCGATTACGTAAACCAGATTACATGTAACCAGTTACTACCCAGCTCTGTTAGCATCTTGTTTTACCTTAAGCAAGATCAAATATTTGCTAAAAAATTGCAAGGTATTTTGTCATATGTTCAGAGAATGTGTCTTGCATATAAATGACTTTATAATATTTAATTAATAATGTACACTTCTAGAGTATTATAAATGTCAAAATATTTTGTCTTGTTTGTTTACAGATACAGATTTGTACCTGCAAATATGCTAGTAGGGAGTTGCTTTTTTTTATCTGGTATTGTTCAACACAGTAGTAGATATCCCATTTCTGAGATCATGTGGCTTTGCTTTAATATATCAAAATGTATATTGGTTTTTATTTAAAGAAGCATGCCAGTTTGCCATGGATTTTTCATGAAGGACATACTTGAATATGAATAAAATGAAAGTAAAATATTAAAACATATAATAATGTAAAATTCTAATAAAATTATATATTAAATGAATATTCTGTTTTGTTTGTTGTAAACATATACAATGCATCTGTGGCATTACCACACACATTAATCTTGACTAAGTTTGCAAAAATAAGCAGGAAATGTATTTGTGCCCATGAATACAGAAAAAAATACCTGTCATAACTCAGATATCTCTCGGGACCCAGCTATTCAATAATTCTTATACACCACAGGAATTCCTATGGTGTACAAGTGGGGTAATTTACTTTTTGGTGTGTGTGTATATATATATATATATATATATATATATGTTAGATTAGATTAGCGTTCGGTACTTCCAGCACCTATTAACATGACCACAGCCACAATCAACGGCCAGAACAGCAGTACAGGACAGTTTAATAAGTGGAAGCAGCTGGTTTTATGGCATTTTCTATTAGTCTTCCTATGAGAGCGACCCTGTACTCAGTCTTTGTTTGTTAAAGAGGTCCACAGTCCTCAGTGGAACTCTCTTAATTTAAGAAAAAATGAAAATAAAATGGCCACTAAGGGTACAAGCCCAACTGTTGCCAATTCACCGTAGGTGGATTCTGAGTAGGATTTCGGCAGTGCACCAAATGCTACTGAAGTCCTTCCAATATCGTGAACTAAAGCTCCAGACCTACAACACTGATGTACAGGTGGCTCTAGTCATTGTCTAGCTACAGGCATCGATTTAGGAATGCGCATGAACACTTAATCAGCCTTACTGTATGTACATATTTCACCCAGCTATCTACACATGGGGCTACTTGTCAAAGTATTCTGTCACCATAGCAACTGTGGGTCTTTTTTTTTTTTTTTTTGGTCCAGATGGCCAGTGAAAAATAAGAATGGCTTGATTTTCGTCTCCTTATGACAAATACTGTATTTCAGTTCACAGATGCACTTTAGGGAACATAATATCCCCAATAATAACTCTCCCGCACAATATAATTTTTCACAAACAGGCCAAAGGACTAGACTCTCTTTTCCCTCTCTACATTTTCCGTAAAAAGACATAAAACAATTAAAAAAATTGCTCTTTATGCAGCTGTTTCTTTGTTGGGCAAAAAAAAAAAAAACCACATTATGAGTTGTATTTCTGTTGTTCCTTGGTTTGATCATAAAATGCTTTGAAGATACTAAGTTACATCTGAAATGTTTGACAAGTTAATAAAACGGATGCAATGAAGCAATGCTGCTCATTCTCCTTCACAGCACCACGGCACTGAACTCACCCAAAACTTGCATTATGGGGTCACAGCATCCCACACAGCAGTAGAACACACATACACACACATCTTAAAACCCTCTGAAGGTCAAGGGGTTTTAAGATTGGGCTCCTTGGCATAAAAGTGACACAGAAATGGTTTTGTGGGAGGATACAAACATCACAGTTCAGCAAAAACATAACAGCTTTTCTGTTTTATTTTTATCATAAGATTTAAATAACTAAAAAGCACATGTAGGAGTATTTCCGAATTTCAAATTCCTGCTACAGACAGCGGAAATATTTTATTTATTTATTTTACAAAGTAATACACTTTACTAATAATGTAATAATTTACAGTAACTATTTTACCATGGCACATAGATGGAATCTAATGATTTTACAATGGTTCTTATATATCCCTAGAGAAAAATAAATATACTAAAATGTATTTGAAATACATTTATTTCATACTAAGTATACGACAAATATACTTACATATTTATGTACTTAAAAAATACCTTGCAGTTGTACTTTTGGTATACTAAACTTGTATACTTAAAGTCTGCTAAATTGGAACAAATGATTTTGTGCTTAATGCACTTTAATTGTGTGGAAGTAGTGCTTAAGTCCAACTAAAGATATACTGAAGTATATTTGATTGTGCTAAAGTGGAACTATTGCAAGTATACTTCAGGTACACTTTAAATATCTTGCATTTAAAGACTGATGTTATTCAAAAATCATACAATCCTCATCAATAGGGACATTAAAACACATTTTAGGCTTAATAATAAGAAATGTGCATTGTGCAAAATAGTACTCCAAATATAGTTGAATTATAATTTTTATATTGGTAAGTCTCGAGCGATATGTCAGTAAATATGTTCATAGATAACTATACTTAGTATGAAATAAATGTATTTTAAATATATTACTTTTTTACTAGGCATACCATCGTACTGAATGGTATTACCATGATATTTACATATAATCCAAAGAATACTAAGATACATGATTTATTTGAATGGATTCAAAGACCTATACATCATGTAGCTTTGGGGAAGATGGTGAACACATTTTTAAAGCTAACTGTAGCTGACTACAGAGTTGGCGAAAGCTCAAAGTAAACCTATGGATTATATCCATTGGTTGTATCCACCTGAATTGTCCCAGAATTGTTGTGATGAATTGCGAGAGAACAGTGAGGGTGATTTATATTCTATCCATGTTGTCCTGCAAGACTGAAAAAAGGAAACTTTTAAAGTCTTTAACTGCTTCAGAGTAACACTCTGGAGAAGCAGGATTTGTACTGAGGTGCTTGTTCACAGATAACTTTTTTATCTCTCACAATCAGTAGATACTCCAGAGTTTTAGAATCATCAACATCTTACAAACTGAAGATTTGAGTTCCTGGAGCCTAACACGTTAACAAGAGGAACACCAGAGAGTTTTGTTCTTATGTGAAAGTGAAAAATATGGTTGGATTTTATGGTGTAAGTAAACAAGTTAACCAATGATGATAACTAATCCCTTGATAACATCTTCTAAACTGTTCTCCAGTCAACAAAATACAATAAGATGCTACACTAAAACAATAAATAATGTTTGAAATCTTTGTTTACTAGAGTAGCATCTCGATCAGCTGTCTAGCTCCCTAGGTCATGAATCAGAATATCATGCACATGAATTCAGGCACTAGTAAGGACCCTGGCTCACTACACTTTGAGAAACTTATGAATATTAACATCCTCATTGTGCAACATCACTACTGGTATTTATGAACGACAGCAGAAATGATATATCTTTGATACTATTTTTTAATGCTAATTAAATTACATTATGATAAATACTTTAATTGTTACATGTCCCTGCTTCAAATTAATTATAAATGTTAGCAAGATTATGTTCATGACCTTTCTAGCAATGTATGTTGACTTGTGCAATTTAAAATTGCCCTTGAATTTGCCTTAGAACATAAAACTGGTTCTCACAGTGTATTGTGGGACTTTTTAGGGAGTGAACGTTTAAGTGCACTGGAAGGAAACAACCCTTAAAATGGCCAAGTCCCTGATCAGTGACCTGACTTCTAAACTAGGGAGCTGATTGAGATGTAGCCATAGACTTATTGAAGAAACACAAAGAGCATTCTAAATAAAAGTAGTGCATAATACCATACTACCCTTACTATTTTTGTCATGTCTTTGTATGATGGTACAGTAGTATGCTATTCTGATTCTGAATCTTTTACAATAACTTTGACAGCCTGGAATGTGACTTTAAATGACACCCTTGCCTTGCCTATTTAGATTTGAATAGCACACCAACAAGTACATATGCAAGACAAGTATATTGCTGTTTGTTAAAGAAGAAAGTCAGTCATAATTCTCTCTAAAATTTGACAGCATCCTGAATGGCATTTTCATTAACTGGCAGCAGATAAGACTCCTGCCTAATTAGTCTAAAGAAGCTGTCATTGCATTTAATTCCAAGGACACACACTCTGCAGGCACTATAAGAAGATATTAATCCAACAAATCCAAATCCATTTGCATCACTGCGGGTAATCTGCGCATATTGGTTTGCAGTGCCTTAAGGATGGTTAACAGATTATTAAGGATAACATTATCACCACTTTGGCTAATGAACAGTGCTGGGTACTTTGTACATTAACTGACCAAAAAGAAAAAAAAAAGAAGAAGAAGAAGAAAAGCAAAGAAAATCTGCAAAATATTTGGTGGTTTATCTCCATGGAGACCACCAAAGTCATTACTTCACACACACCTGAATCTTTTGGTTTCATCTGCTGAAATGTCAATAAATCATTCCTGTCGACTGACAGATGGGAAGGTGAAAAGTCTCCCCACCTCTGTAAGTTTCTCGTTGGAGTTTCTGAGAGAATCTACAACATTCTGTTCATCTTTAAAAAGCAAAATGATTTTGCAGTGCTCTTGCAAGCCAGCAGCAGAATATATTATCTTTAGTGGTGAAATTTCATTCCATGTTGAAGTTTCAGCAATGGACAGAACCTTTTGGCTTGATAGAGCCTGCTGGGCATTAAAGTTCTCCTTCAGGCTTCAGAAAAGCTGGCATGTTTAATTCTCAACCGATTTTTTTCTTCTTTTTTTTTTCCAAGTTCAAATTAAAATAACTGGCTACCATGAGTGAATCCCAAAAGGGCTGATTTTCAGATTTGAAGAGATGAGACTTTGCTTTAAAAGGTGTTCTCTTGAAAAACAACATATTAAAGCCGAGGAACTCAGACTCAGAAAAAGCATTCCATTTATTGATCTTTCTTTTTGCAATCTTGAGTATAATATATTGAGTATAATAAATGTATTTTCAATCTCAAATTACATTCCAACTCTAAATGAGCCAAACGCGGTTGTATTAATCAACTATCATGAAGGGTTTTCTCAAACAAAGAGATCTTTATAGCAGCATCTTTGATGAAGCAACAGTTCTATTCACATGAAAGATTCACTGCAGTGATTGTGTAAATATGTCTGGGAAAATGCTCTTTGTTCCACACCTTCATTAATCTCCTGTTCCTTGTCAAATGTCAGAGCACACCAGTTCATTTTTATTGGCTGTCTGGTTAAAAGGCTTTTGTTGTCTGGTATCACAATGTGAATTCTCAGACAATTTTCAATATTTTAAAATAGACTTGTTTCATATTACAGCTTGCATATCTTGTAAATATAGCAATTTTCTTTTGGCAATCCATTATATTGTTAGTAGGCTACTAAGACATTTTAAACCAGTTTATCACTGACATGTAAGTAAATCACACACTCCTGCAGTGTACATGCTAGTGTCCCAATGCAATAAAGATTTGATAAGATTTCTTCTGGTAAAAGGCTTAACCACTTCTGCTGTCCTGCCATGTGCACTTATGAGTGATACCCTTTCTAATGATGATGGAAACCCTTTCTAACTTTGACTGATACCGTTTTGTGGTGGGTTAGAGGAAAAATAAATGACTGGAGAAGGAGTGCAGTGAGAACTGAACATTTTGCATCCAAGACTCCTTAATTACTTACACCTTAAGGGATATTGAAGTCTTTCCTTCTGCTGTGTCTGTTCTGATGAGTGTGGAGCACTCATGACTACAAATGACTCTTTAAAAAAAAGGGAGAGAGATAGAGAGAGATGAAGAAAACACCTCAAACATGGAACTTTGGTTGCAGTAACAATACAATTACTGCTGTACGATATAAACGTGTGAGTTTTTGATGATTGTAAGCTTGGTCTTTTCTGGGAATAAAAGTTTTTTGTCCTCATAATTTATTCAGTGAATGTTGACTGATTAAACACTTACTATGCAAGTCATTAGCAAATTCATATAAAAGCCATTCAATAGATGTGCTTGATCGTCTCACAGACAAGACTGCCGGAGATGTCTTGATCAATGATGGCAATATCCTTGTTAATGTCTCATAGTCCCCTCTATTCTTTGCAGGTTTCCAGGTTTTATGAATTATATTTGATTGATAGGTGATGTAAGATGAGGCAACCAACCAACCAACCACACACACACACACACACACATACACACACACACACACACACACACACACACAATCACCTACTATGCAAAAATTTAAATAATGTGTGACAAGGCACCAAACCAACGGCAAAAGCCAAGAAGCTTTTTTTTTTTCACACAGACCCTGCTTCATCTTTTCAGCCAAAGCCAAAACCAAGAACACGAAACATACCACAACTAGCAAATGTCTCACTGTGATGCGTTCGGTCTGTCTTCGAGGAAATCTCACTTCAAAGCATTTCTTAGACAACAGCGCCACCTTCTTAGGGTGCATTTGATATGCAGGGATTCAGGATTTAAGATCGGAGAAAAAGACTGATCCTGTATTTAACCTTGATGGGTGTTTCTTCTAGACTCTCTTAAAACGCATTTTCCAAACTTGACAAGTTGACTAATGTCAACATACTTCATGGCTAGGCCTTTTGTATCCTAGCTACACACTTTTAAATAATTTTTCCACATATTAATTGTGTAGCTATTGTAATTTGACAATTATCGTAATAACTGACACCAGAAGTCGGACACCTTATTAAGACCTTGATTTGACAAAAACTCCAACTTATGTTTTTGTATTTCTGGTAGGCCTATATGGACGTTACACAAGGCACAATATTTTGAGAGAGGGTGTGCCTCTCTATTGAGCACTAAAGCGACAAAGATAACTACCAGAAGGCAGAATGGGAATACATTGTTAATTTCAATTAATTAGTTTCTGCTTTAAGTAATGATTGCAATGATTTAATTAAATTAAATAATTGCCTATGCTCACGGCACAGCGCTGTGTTCGACAATATTTTTTTCAGTCGGAATATACAGAAGCAGAAGCAGTCGCTATTACTGTAAGAATTTTCCCGGTCTACAGCTGTTTAGAGAAAGATAAGAAAGAGAACTTGGCCAATGTTAACGAACAAGAATGAGGGACGTTTGCTTTGAAGAACTTTGCTGCCCTCTCCTGGTCCATTTAACATAATGCAACTACAGTCTACATTCAGTTCAGTGTTATAAATTGGTTTTAGAGTGAGTTGGCAGTCCATCCAATGTTAATAGCAAATAGGCTATGTGAAATATGATATCAAACTTTATACATTAGCCAAATAAAACCTGGATCTCAAACAAAGAAATAATTAATTATACATTGTGATTTAATGTGATTTGTTACATATTGTATATTCATTTAGGCTAGTATTTTTTAGAATGATAATTAAAAATATTATTGGCAGATAGCATTCACAATATATTGTCCATAATGCTTGTAATTTACTTTACTTAAGTCGTCATATTAGAATTTTATATATGTTGTTATGGTATTGTTGCTGTTTTAATATGCCAAAATTTTCCTTCAGGTACATGATCATTGAATGTAAAAAATATGAATACCACAGAAATATTAATGTAAAATATGTTTTTAAATATAAACTTTATTCAATATTAATCTAAGTATATCATATACAATTTCTAAGTTGTAATGGTATACAAAGACATGATTCGTCAGTTAATTATAAACTATAGATCCAAAAATCATCAAATAGACAGCAATTAACAGAACACTACAAAGTAAATCTTACTGTGGTTCTGTAAATACTTTTTATACACAATACATACAAAATTGCATAAACACAAAATGATGTAAGCTAGTAGCATTGTAACAACCAAACATTTTATAGAAATATCTTTCTGTCACAAAAACATCTATATCATCTCTATATGTGTAAATGCTTACTGTTATACTATTACTCTTTGTGCATGAATAGAACAATAACAATAGAAAATAAATGAATGAATAAATAAATGAATAAATAAATAGATACTGCTAAAAGTTCAGAATATAAAGAATATAATCATTTTACATTTGTTGAATATTTTACAATCATTAAACCATTTTTTCATAAATTAATCTATAAATTTTCTGTCTTACTGCATTTCAGATAAACGTTCTCAAAACAAAGAATTTCCATCAGTTAGAAGAATGTACTTAAACTCATTAACACACTTCCAAAATGCATACCAAAACCTTGTTCTTTTACATCATTTACATTTGCTGAATATTTTCCGAACTGACAAAACAAATCTATAACAAAAAATGTAACAAACAATAAATGTTACTGACCTACCATTACTTGTTCCAGATCAAATTTTACTCACTTGCCAAAGGGTAAAAAGCAAACAAAAATTAATTAGTACACTTCCTCTAAAAGAAAAAAATAAAGTATTTTTTTAGGGGGGGGAAAAGAACAAACAAAAAAGAAAGAAAAGAAAGGAAGTACAAAAAACAGAAAAGTAGACTTGAATTCACCTAGAGTGACACTGCAGTGATCGTCTTCAGAATGAATGATTTGTATCTCCCATTTATCCTGATATCTTCTGTTATTCGAGACAGAGACTCTGCATGAGAGCAGGGGAAATAAAAATGTTCAGTGACCCCACACAAGCACCAAAGGTCATACTGAGGAAATAGAAGCTGACAACATCCATACCTCATGGAGACCTCTGTACGCCGGCCTCAGAATCAGAGAGAACAGAGACACTAGCGTGTTCAACTAATGACAGCACTTACCACACTTTTATATATACAGATAAGATTTCCTTCTGAAAAGTAAAATTGGAAATTGCTGCACAGGATCTAGGCTACACCTCACTAAATGACAGCTTAAAAGGAGAACCAAGATGAGGCTAATGAACTTTTCCCCCCAAGGAAAATGCACCTTAATAAAGCTCTATTGTAAGTAAACATGCATAAGGAAAGTACGTAGATTTTTTTTCCCTTTTAGTTTATCATTATAAATTATTTTCAGTTTAATATAAATGATTTAATAATCTATAAGGTGGTACAGGTAAATGCAATGAAGAATGTTTATACCATACATAATTTATATATTACAAAGCAAATGAAAAAAAAAAAAAGTTTCTGTCTTTTTTTTTTTTTCAGTGGCTAAACAAACTAAAGTCATTACAGCATGCATTAATCAGACAAACGATTCCAGCATTTGAGATGCCTATGGGGTCACTGACCAGTCAAAAAAATGGATTAGAGATTATAGCTAACAATCAATGACAAATACTGACCTGCTACTGCTAATTATTGCCACTACGACCTGAAGCTACCAGAAATTCAGATCTGGTAACAAAAATTAATTTACAGTTTCAGTTAAATTAATTTAATTTATTTATTTATGTTATTTCCAGACTATTAAAAAGTACCCCACAATTTTCCTTGGAGGAAAAAAGTTCATTAGCCTGCAATGAATCAATAAACATATTTAGAAATAAATAAATA
This sequence comes from Tor tambroides, assembly GCA_021397915.2. Classification (NCBI taxonomy): domain Eukaryota; kingdom Metazoa; phylum Chordata; class Actinopteri; order Cypriniformes; family Cyprinidae; genus Tor; species Tor tambroides. The sequence goes on along the minus strand of JAFVLL020007168.1, from coordinate 86,404 downwards.
CATAATAATAATAATAATAATAATAATGCACATATAATTTGAGAGGGACAAAGTATCCAGTATTCATATAACACATGTAATTAAAATAGTAATTAGAAGTAATCAAACTTTGTTTTGCTATACATTGCACAGGAAATCTTAAGTCAGATCAAACAGCATTAACTAAAAACATAACTGCTTAATGTGAAGGAAATACATACTGTCACAGTACGGCCAGGCTCGTCTCCCAACCACTTACCACGATCCACCTCACCTGAGTTCTGATCACCCGCACCTGCACGCCATCATCACCGCAATCACCTCTCACATAAAAGCACCGGCCTCAGTTCACCCAGTTGTCCGATCTTGTTGTTACTACAAGGACTGACACACTACGAAGCATCTAGCTGAGTATACCTACCTGAAATACTTACCTGTTGATACTTACCCTCTGTCTTGCTCCTCTTCATCTTCCTCGCTCCCAGATTCCTGTTACTGGCGTGGACTGAGGTCTCTCACGAACTCTCCTGGATCCCCGTTCACCACGCACCTGCCGAATACAGAAGTGTCATTAAGAATTCCTGTGCACTCCTCCGAATTACTCCAAGAATTACCCCTTACCTCTTTGAAGACGATTCCCGTTGTTGATCTTGTCTACTTCCTGTAATAAACTCACTACCTGTGAAAACTTACCTCAGAAGATCGGACCAAGACGGCAATAAGATGAGTGCAGTTGACCCGTTTCAGGAACTTGTCGACACCCTTAAGAGAATTCTCACCCGTCCAGCTTCACCGCCATCACCGGCAGCAGCACCCACACCAGTTACTTCCGGCAACAGTTCTTCTTCACCCATTATGTTCGCCAGTCCCATGGCCCGACCAGCGCCTTACTCAGGTGATCCAGAGGAGTGCAATGGCTTTTTATTACAATGTACCCTAACTATTGATTTACACCCTCAGATGTTCCTTACGGATCAGGCGAAGATCGCCTTTGTGATAACTTCACTCACGGGGCCTGCTTTACGATGGGCAGAGACTATTTTGAATCAGGCTGGACCCGCTACACAATCCTTCGTCCAGTTTCTCGCCCATTTCAGAGAGGTTTTTGGCAGTTCCCCAGGGGATTCTTCAGTCGGTGAGCAGCTGTACCAATTACGTCAGGGTTCGATGAACATCCACCAATATTCCCTGCGATTCCGCACTCTTGCGGCTGCAAGCGGCTGGAACGAGCCATCATTAATCACCGCCTTTCGCCAAGGTTTGAACCCCCGGTTGAAATTACATCTTGCTGCATATGATGACACCTATGGGCTTGAGAAATTTATCCAACTCGCCATCCGCTGCTCTAATCGCATGAAGGCCTGCTCTTCAGATTCTACTGCTACTTCTTCAGCCATTGTCACTCCTCCCAACCACCAGCCAGAGGCCAGAAATTCCCCTGAACCTATGCAGACTGACACGTTTCACTTGTCTCCCTCGGAACGGCAACGGCGGATTTCAAGTGGACTATGTTTGTATTGTGGGAGCCCCGATCATCTGATCCACACATGCTCCTTACGTCCACCTAGGCTGATGGTGAGTGGTATCCAACCTAAAATCCCTAAAATGAATCCCTTGACTACGTGTGCCCATCTGATCTTTGATAATCATCTACTACCAGTCACCGTCCTCCTTGACTCCGGCTCCGCGGGAAATTTCATCTCTGGAAATCTCTGCCGACAGCTCCACCTCTCGACCACGGCGACCGAAACCACCTATCAAATCCAGACCATAACAGGTACCCCTCTTACACGTCGTCTAGTTAAGAGTTGTGTAGGGCCTTTACAGCTCCGCATAGGACAACTCCACCAAGAATTCATTCATCTGTTGGTACTGGATAAATCCACTGTAGACATCGTTTTGGGGCTGCCCTGGCTGGTGAAACATGATCCTATATTATCGTGGAAGTCTGGAGACGTTTTGAAATGGGTTCTGCTGTTTGCTTCCCGCAACTCCCCAGACTCATTTTCGTAAGTCAGTGCGGCTACCAATACAAGCCACCTCTATCGAGAGCCCTGTTGAGAAGCAATCCGCTGAAGTCCCACCCAGATCACGCCTCCTTTAGCGATGTTTTCTGCCCCAAGAGGCATCACGACTCCACCTCATCAGCCATGGGACTGTGCCACAGACCTAGTTCCGGTGGCCAGTACCACGGTGATCTTAGTCCCCTTTCTACCTGAACAGAAGGTCGCGGAGTATATTGAGGAGGCCCTCCAACAAGGATATATTGTACCATCCACTTCCCTGCTGCTTCCAGTTTTTCTTCGTGGCAAAGAAGGACGGAGGTCTACGCCCCTGTATTGATTATCGTAAGCTCAATCAAATTACCATCAAGTACCGATACCCCCTTCCTCTTGTCCCTGCAGCCTTAGAACAACTTCGCGGTGCCACCATATTCACCAAATTGGACCTCCGCAGCGCTTACAACCTCATTCGCATCAGAGAGGGGGACGAATGGAAAACAGCTTTTGTGACCCCTACCGGCCACTATGAATATAGGGTCATGCCCTATGGGCTTGTCAACGCCCCCTCAGTGTTTCAGGGTTTCATGCACGAGGTGCTCCGGGAGTTTCTCCATCGATTTGTCATTGTCTATATCGACGACATTTTAATTTACTCCCGGAGCCTGGCCGAACATCGCCACCACGTTGCGGAGGTCCTCCAACAGTTGCGCAAGTATCAATTATACCTCAAAGCCGAAAAATGCCTCTTCCACCAACCTTCTGTCCATTTCCTGGGATACATCATAAGTAATGGTGGCATTCGCATGGACAAGGGGAAGGTGGAGGCCATCACCTCCTGGCCACGACCCACTACCATCAAAGAGCTTCAACGATTTTTGGGATTTTCCAATTTCTACCGCCGATTCATCGCCAATTACAGCTCCATAACCAGCCCTCTCACCGACCTCCTCAAGGGAGGAAATAAGAATCTGGCATGGGACCTTGATGCCACAAGGGCGTTTAATCGCCTCAAGGAGGCCTTCACTACCGCACCTCTCCTGGTTCATCCGAATCCTGAACTACCCTTCATCGTAGAAGTGGATGCCTCCACAACAGGAGTAGGTGCGGTCCTTTCTCAGCAGCAGGGGAAGCCTCCAAAGCTCCATCCATGTGCCTTCTCCAAAAAACTCAGCCCGGCGGAGAGGAATTACGACATTGGAAACCGTGAGTTGTTGGCCATTAAGCTTGCCCTAGAAGAGTGGAGACACTGGCTGGAGGGGGCTAAACATCCTTTCTTAGTGCTCACCGACCACAAAAACCTTGAATATCTACGAGATGCCAAACGTCTCAACCCCCGCCAAGCTCGGTGGGCTTTATTTTTTACAAGATTTGACTTCAAAATCTCCTATCGTCCGGGTCCTCGTAATGTCAAAGCTGATGCCCTGTCACGTATCCACTCCACTGAAGAGTCACTCGAGGAGCCCGAAGGTATCCTTCCTGCCGATATCATCACAAGCCCTATCATATGGACCTCTCCGCCAGTTGTCTCAGATACACCTCCAGCCAATCCGCCGGGCTGCCCTCCTAACCGCCAGTACGTACCCAGGACACAACGCACCCCTCTCATCCACTCTTCGCACACTTCACTTGGTACTGGCCACCCAGGGGCCAACGCGACCCTCTCGCTGCTAAGAGATCGCTTCTGGTGGCCAAACATGGCTAGGGACGTGAGGAGGTTCGTTCAGGGCTGCCCAGATTGCGCCATATCCAAGAGCTCCCGTCATCTCCCTTCAGGCAAACTTGTACCACTACCCATACCCAACCGCCCATGGTCACACCTGGGAGTTGACTTCGTCACAGACCTGCCACCCTCCAATGACCATACCTGCATCCTAGTCATTATTGATCGGTTTTCCAAGTTCTGTAAACTCATTCCACTCCCAGGACTACCCACTGCCATGCAAACGGCCGAATTACTTTTCAACCACATCTTCAGATATTACGGCCTGCCCGAAGACATTGTTTCTGACAGAGGACCACAGTTTATCTCACGGGTTTGGAAAGCCTTCCTCTCACTCCTGGGTGTGACCGTCAGTTTAACCTCCGGCTATCATCCTCAATCCAATGGGCAGACTGAGCGCAAAATCCAGGAGATTGGGCGATTCCTGAGAACCTTCTGCCACGGCCGCCAGAACTCTTGGAACCAGTTCCTAGGCTGGGCCGAGTACGCCCAGAATTCCCTTCGCCAAGGATCCACTGGACTCACTCCCTTCCAGTGCGTACTCGGTTTCCAGCCTCCCCTGTTCCCATGGTCCGGAGAGCCCTCCGATGTACCCGCCGTAGATCACTGGTTCCAAGAGAGCGAGGGAGTTTGGGACTCTGCACACCACCATCTGCAGCAGGCAGTGCGCAAACAAAAGATCTCCGCCGATGCTCGTCGCTCGCCCACGCCTAATTACCGTCCTGGACAAAAGGTATGGCTCTCCACACGGGACATCAGGCTGCGCCTGCCTTGCCGCAAGCTAAGTCCCAGATTCGTTGGCCCCTTTCCCATTCTGGAACAGGTCAACCCGGTCACCTTCAAATTACAATTACCTGCACAATACAAGATTCATCCCACGTTCCATGTATCACAACTTAAACCATATTTTCCTTCTGTTTCTCCAGAGCCTGGCCCAGTCGAGGAACCCCCTCTCCCTCTCATCATTGACGAAGGCGCCATCTACAGGGTGCACGAGATCCTGGACTCCCGGCGTCGTGGTGGGAGTTTGGAATACCTAGTTGACTGGGAGGGCTACGGTCCCGAGGAACGCTCATGGGTCCCCAGGGATGATATTCTAGACCCTGCTCTACTGGAAGAATTTCATGCCAACCATCCTGATCGTCCTGCTCCTCGAGGCCGAGGTAGACCACCACGACGCCGGGGTCGGCCCTCAGGAGCGGGCCGTGGAGAGGGGGGTACTGTCACAGTACGGCCAGGCTCGTCTCCCAACCAATTACCACGATCCACCTCACCTGAGTTCTGATCACCCGCACCTGCACGCCATCATCACCGCAATCACCTCTCACATAAAAGCACCGGCCTCAGTTCACCCAGTTGTCCGATCTTGTTGTTACTACAAGGACCGACACACTACGAAGCATCTAGCTGAGTATACCTACCTGAAATACTTACCTGTTGATACTTACCCTCTGTCTTGCTCCTCTTCATCTTCCTCGCTCCCAGATTCCTGTTACTGGCGTGGACTGAGGTCTCTCACGAACTCTCCTGGATCCCCGTTCACCACGCACCTGCCGAATACAGAAGTGTCATTAAGAATTCCTGTGCACTCTCCCGAATTACCCCAAGAATTACTACTTACCTCTTTGAAGACGACTCCTGTTGTTGATCTTGTCTACTTCCTGTAATAAACTCTCTAAACTAAGAAAACTTACCTCTGTGTCAGACGATTCCATTACACATACAGCATGACATAAAACAAAATTAAATGAAACTATTAATTCTCAGTTTTTCATACAAATAATAGTGTATACTATTAAAGTAACAATTATTTTGTGGCTAATTTAATTAATTGTATGTACATGTAATAAATGTAACATATAACACTTTTTAACAATTTAAAAAAATAAATAAAAAAGTATTACCTTGAAGAAGATCTGAGGAGATGAAAAATACTGTTGACCAAAAGAGAATGCTTAAATTTCAAGAAATGTTGTCCAAAAACAGGTTTTATTATTATTTAGTGTTGTCCATATAGGTGTAATATTTGCAAACCTAGATTTATTATTATTATTATTAAATGTGGTCCTTTCAAATGATTTGCTAGTTACAGCATAATTTTCAACATACCATTGGCCTGTAATGTTGGAAAACTTGGTGGAGATATGATTTCAATAAGACTATTAAAAACTAAAAATCACTTAAAATCACTTGAAAAAACAAAAACTTGTTGCTATTACTAATATGATAATTAGTCTTGTTTTGGATGCGTGAAGTCTAAGTTTATTATTTTTTTCATTTAATATATTTTTTATCATATATTGTTTTTAATTGATTTCCAGTTTTTAACATTTCATTTATTTTTATTTTTAAATGTATCCATTATCCATATCTTAGTACTCAATTGCTCCACAAGGATGTTTCTATATCAGTGTTTTCCTTGAAAGTGAAATACATAAACCTCAAAGAGTTTCAAAGGGTTTTTTTTTATTTTTTTGCCCAAGGGCCCTTAAAAGGCAAGTCTCATCTACCTATGCTATTTTAGTAACATTCTACTGACAGAAAGAAAATGGTGAGCCAAAGATGGAAGTTATGTTAAAGTATTTCCATTCTCATCAATTAATTAAAAGCACTTCAAACTACATTTGAACCAGCAGTTGTTTTCATTGCCTGACCTATATGGTGAACAATAAATAAATAAATAAATACAAAATGATTCACATTTCTCCTTACAAGAGGCAAATGACAGGCAGCAAAGAGGGGGGAGAGAAAGATGGAGGCAGAAGATTCACACACAGATATGATGTTGGATGGACAAACAGACAGGTACAAACATAGAGAAAGACAGATATAAGACAAGAGAAGAAGATAGAGCACAGAACAGACACAAAACTATGAGAAATAGAGCGAGAAGTGTAGCACAATGCTGCAGAGACTGTGTGAGGAGATGCAGAAAGAAAAAGAGCGAGAGGGGAGTGGCCTATCTGCAACTGAACTGGGCGGGGCAGGAAACTTGCGTGACAAACAGAGTGAAAAACAAGCGTCTCCAGGCCGGGCTCCTCTCCTCTGAGCAATGCATTAATACCACCGCCTTTCATCTTTTCTGTCGCTTTCTGTTAACCCAGTCCTGCCTCCACTCCCCACATCCATCTTTAATCACCACTACCCAAACAGGCTCACCAATTACCACAGTTAGGCTGGCCAGGCATGAGCAATCCATCCCCAAGAAGCAGAGATGGAGGAATGACTTGGTTGCTCTTTATGTATTATACTGATTCAACATCAAGCCCCCTAATACAGTGAGGTAATGTCGTTTCTTCTGTCTTTTTGAATAAAGTAGCCCATTAGTTTTAGATTTGGCGACTGAAAGAGGATCCCTCCTGTCATCTAAGAGCTCCCCCTTTTCTTTTCAAAAAAGATATTACATATTAGTCAATACAGATGGCCTTGGTCTTGGAAACTTCAAAGCCAGTGATGTGACTATCCCATCCAACTGTTCATTTTTAAAAGAACTTGCAATAACCTGTCCTACAAAAACTATTGTCATGTGCTCACAAGAATGACATAGTGAAGAGGTATAAGCTAATTAACCATAAGAGCTGCAGGTATGACCTTGCGTCTTTACATTGCACATTGTTTGTGTCCTCTTTCTCCTCCTTTTTATTTCTCACGCGATCCCTTCATCCAGCAGCAGCTCAGTAAAGCGTGCACTGCATCTCCCCATGCAACAACCAGTTAATTGTCAGATTAAATAAACTCAGTCAAGGAGATGAACTCAGAAATCAGAACCTGCGCTTGGGATGATAAATCAGACGTGAAAAATGACATCACCATGTGAAGTCTCCATATTAATATTTAACATCAAAAGGTATCGATTGTACATGTGGTTTAGATGAAATGCTCTACGAGAAATAATTCTTAGGTTTTTGAGTATGTGAAAAGAAAGACTTTAGCTGAACACACACACACACACACACACACACACACACACACACACGTTTGTTTTCGTGAATTGTGGGGACTTTCCATAGACTTCTATTGTTTTTACACTGACCAAACTATATTTTTTATCTCCTAACCCAACCCTAACCCTAAACCTACCAATTACAGAAAACCTGCTTGCATTGTTACACTTTCAGATAAACATCATTTACTATTTTTAAATTTTTTTTTTTACATCGTGGGGGCTGCAGGCCAGTCCCCACAATGTCAAAAATTTCAGGTTTTACTATCCTTGTGGGACATTTGGTCCCAACAATGTAGCATAAACAAGTACACACACACACACACACATACACACACACACACACACACACACACACACACACACACACACACGTTTGTTTTGTGGTTTACAGGGACTCTCCATAGGCGTAATGGTTTTTATACCATACAAACTGTATGTGCTATTGTCCTACACCAACCCTACACCTAAACCTACCCCTTACAGGAAACTTTGTGCATTTTTAGATTTTCAAAAAAACACCATTTAGTATGTTTTTTAAGCCTTTTGAATTACGGGGACATAGGCAGTGTCCTCATAAACCACCTTCAAATTGTAATACCTCTGTCATACCCATGTCATTAAACAAATTTTGTCCCCGTAAACCACAAAAACCAGTACACACACACACACACACACACACACACACACACACACACACACACACACACACACACACACACACACAAATAAACAGCAATGCTTGGAGGTTTTGATAACACTCATAAAAACAAGTATTAAACATTAGAAGTACATTGTTTTTTCCCTTTTTTGTCTAAATTCTTTCTTAATGCAAAGTGTGATGCAAAATGGCATTAACTAGCAAATCATTTAAAGAGATCTAATTGTAAATAAGCATACTATTTCACTTGTAATACTGCAAAATCGCTTGTACCCTTTACTTTTTTATAAATTACCAAGAGCTTTTTTTCTTTTGCATTCACTTACATTTCATTTTGGCAACACTTGTCAACACACAGCAGTTTTCAGAAATAAAGTGTTGAGGGCATACTGCTGTTGTATAAAATTTCACAACAAAAAAACAAAACTATAAAGTCTGACTGCTAGCTTTAAAACTTTATATTTAAACAATAAAATAACCACTGCCAGGCAACACAGTTCAAATATAGTGACTTATATGTATTTCTCTTCTTTCCATTTCTGTTTTTTCTTTTTTATACTCACCTTTCTGTGGTTGAGACTTTAAGCAGTTGAATTTTTAGTTTGATCTGAACTGCATTTAAAAACCTCACATTTTCACCTCTTTGTGTCAGCATGACGAGCTGGGGTTGACAGGGGGCAACGTAGCATGAAGAGGTTAAACAAACAGACATTCTTCATTAAAAACCTCCAGCTGATAAAGAAGATAAACTGACATTTTAGGCTAAGCTGAAATAATAACGAAAATCATGAACTGACTGTTATGTTATTATGCTACCATGTTACTCTTTCTATAAAATAATTATCTAGCAGAAAGTGCAAACTGGTACAAACAGTTTGCTCAAATAAACAAATACTCAAAATCTACACAAACTATAACAATCACTATAAAAACCAGTAACTAATTTTTAGAGGATGTGTGAATTCAGTTCATACAGTTGTGTGTGTGAGATAATTTGTTTTTGTGTAAAGCTTACTATGTCTTCATATTTGTATTAAAATTAGCTTACACACAAACACACATTTAAAAATATTCATCTAACTGAGAAGAATGAACAAATCTTACCATTTCAGATATATTCAGATATGTAAACTAGAACAATGACTTATCATGAGTAACATGCCTTGCACATATAAATCTTAATACATGACCTCAATACATGATGAACATGGATAAACATGCTGTACGGATGATTATAGAAATACTATCATATGCCATCATTTTTCTTCCTTTACACAAATTAATAAAGTACTGTAGTTATGCATGGTTAAATGTCATGCATGTAATCAAACTGTGTTATATGTTTCCTTTAATACAAATTCTGAAATGTGATTTTGATGTATTCTGCTTTTTTGGTTCTTCATTAAGCCTTTGTTTGAGAAAATTGCAAACTGATGCTGTATTAACCACAGAGGCAAGTCAACACAAAACTTCAACTGTACCTCCGCCCATATATCAAGTCCAATTTCACGGTGACGACTCAATCCAGGTTCAGACCGCAGAGACCACGAGGGCGTTCGGGCTGACCGCACCACTAAAGACCGACAGCAGATGCCTGGACCTTAAATGTGTCTGATGTCAATGTGGAGTTTAATGGGTCAAATGAAGGGTCCCCGCAATAGAAGCATAGCAGGGTGAGCATAAACCCGGCTACTGTCTTTTATAGAAAACAGTAAACAGTCCTTAACGATCATACAAAAGTCATGACTGACTGAACTTTAGTCTGTACACAAACATCATGCATGCCATCCATCGGTTCAGCCGAGCATACCAACCAACATCACTGCAACAACACAGAAGCTGTCCTGAACTTGGCTTATATCTTTAAATCTTTGTAAAAACAATGCAATTGATTTACAAGTCTATTGAAGAGAAGAGTCCCTTACTGTGCAGAATCACTTCAAGATTTCTTAGGTTTAACGTGTTCTACAAAAGAGAAGTTGCAGATAGCAATTGCTGCACTTTTTGTAAATATATTTGAGAACTTCTGATTAACCATTCATTTTTGTTTGTCTGTTTGTTACAATGGTCAGTGACATTATTTGTATTTTTTGTTCTATATAACATATATTAGGTTAATTTCATATATACAACAATTTGAATGAAACTCCTCTATGATAAACATGTTTCTAATCTCTAAATTTAATTTGATATTGTTTGAGTCAAAATATTGATACATTGATATCCTGATTAAGAACAACAAACTCTTAAGGAGACTGGTTTAATCTTTATTATTTAATCTTTATTATTATCTTAGAAAAAATGTTTTAGCAAACTTTAGCTTCACCACTTATTAAGTCATATGGGGCAGACAACATGCAGAAAAAATAGAATATAATATCATAGAAAAAAAAAGTTTTAACAAAAATGTGTCACTGCTTATAGATATTTAAATAATAATAAAATAAATAATAAAAAACAACCTTTAAGCCAAAGTTGTGTGATATGCTGAAAGTCAACTGGTGCAAACAGCAAGCAGAGATATGCAGAAAAATATTATTTGTAAACATTATTTATAAAATTATTATATCATATTATTATATTTCATAAAATAACAGATATTTTATCATAGAAAAAATTTCATAGAAATAACCCCTACAGTACTGCATGACTCTATTTAAGGTCAGTACGTCTTTTTTAATAATTAGTCGACAAGGTTATTTTAGGATGTAAAATGTCCCTTAAAATGTTATAATCACCAATTAATATATAATAAACTTAAAAATAATAAACTGGCAAAAACTGGTATACATGTTTTCCAACATAAGAAACCAAATTAGAAAGAAAAAGTTCATTTTTAAGAATTTGGCATATGTCTTAAACTAGTTTTATATAGTTTTCATAATGTGAACATAATGTGTCTTATTTGTCACAGAATGATAAATGATAAAAAGATCTAATCTGAGTCTCAAACACTGAACAAACTGTATAGATGCTACTGTAACAAAGAGAGAAATTTCTGCTCAGTTGAAGACTGCCTTATTCTTCTCAGTGTCTGTGCTGGAACATTAAACACAGTTAATGATACCAACAAGAGCCGGTACACGTTTCATCACAGAAGTTTTATTATTTATTGCTGGTGAACCCACACACACACTTTATGCCAAACTAAGATACTCGACAGCCTAGGGTGTGTTACGCACTAGTAAGCAGAGTAACATAAACGTCTGGATGGTGCTGCATTCTTTTAGCGTACCTGTCCTCTCTTTGATTTTCTGCTTATGAGGAATGTCTGAAATGCAGACTTTGCATAATTATAGATTATATTGTGAAGATATTTCCGCTAATGTGCCCAAGACAATGCCCAGGAAAAGGAGTGAGATAAACCACAATTACACATCTTTTTCCTGCATTACTGTAACCCCACCAATAGGTGGGGTTTGTAGTCTCCCCATATGCCACCCCTTCAAAGCCAAGACAGATGTAAAGCATACTTAACTGCCAAAAATTGACCTCTGGAAATGCAGCATTGTTACAAGACTGATCCTTGCATTAGTGGGTAGAGCAGAAAGAAGCAGCCAGATCATTCCTACAGTTGATGGATTCTGGAGTGAGCAGATTTGTTGGGGGAAAAAAAAAAAAGTTAAAAATTTGATTATTTTTTAGTGTTATCAGAGGGAGAAAATATAATTTCAAATTTCACATTCTAGAAAACTTATCCACCCTGTTGCATGATATTTTTACAGTGCAATTTATAATGGTGGATGTTTTAAGTAAATGAAGTTAGGAAAGAACAACATGTTAGCAAAAGATTAACATTCAGGAAGAATTTTAATAGATATGTGAAATCTATTTAGAAAAATAAACAAGCATTTTCATATCCAGTATAAACTGACACAATAAGGATGGACATGTTTTACGTTATTAGATAAGTCAACTAAAAATGAGAAAAAGAGAGAAAAGATTATAACTAATACTTACTTTTCACTTGGAGTTGCTTTCTCTCCTAAAGAAATTATGTCACTTCTAGCAAGTCACATGATTTATATACCAATACAACAAGGCAAACTGGAGTTTGAGAGACATAAATTAATTAAATGGTTTTACATATTTAAAAAATATTTATGTATGAATAAATTGTATTTTATATCAAAAAGAATACACTAATGTATATACTACTACTGATGTGTGTGTGTGTATATATATATATATATATATATATATATATTTTTTTTTTTTTTTTTTTTTTCATTTGAATTTGTCAAGTGCTTCAAAAAGTTGTTGGTTTTTTTTCATTCTTAGGTAGTAATCATTATGAATATTTGTTAATTGGGACCAGTGCTGGGGAAAGTTACTTTTAAAAGTAATGCATTACAATATTGCATTAAAAAAGTAACTAACTGCGTTACTTATTTACTTGTTATGGAAAGTAATGCATTACGTTACTTTTGTGTTACTTGTTGTCACCTGGGCTGGGCTTGCTTATTTATTTTTAATAACAGAAAACCCAAAAGTTATATTTCTGGTAACTGTAAAGGCCGTTTCACACCAAGACTAAAATTAATAAGCCTCAAGCTAAAGGAACCTCTGCACCTCACTTCCAATTTCTCTCAGCATGGGAACAGTGAATAAATAGGAAAACAAATTAACTTGCATTACTTATTTGAAAAAGTAACTCAGATATTTTCTTGTTCATTTAAAAACTAATGCGTTACTTTACTACTTACTTGAAAAAAAGTAATCCGATTACGTAACTCGCGTTACTTGTAATGTGTTGCCCCCAACACTGATTGGGACACATCTGTATGGATGCAAACCATGTGGCATTAAAGTTGCATTTTATGTAACATTTTATGTAAAATATGCAGTATTGTTTCATGTGGAACATAAAATCTTGTACAAATGACCCAGCCGTGGAAGCATTATAGTTATAGTTACAGACTGGTTTACAAGAGGAGACTAAAGATTATATAGTTTCTGTTTCAAGATGCAACTGAGTGACAGGTTGGACAGAGAATCAAAATGAAGTGGGTCATATGCTAATCTGTCTTTTAGCCTTTTAATACTCTCGATTCATAAAGTACTGTACGGCCCTGAAGAGAGCTTAGACTGAACCATCACAACATGCCCAGAGGAAAATATACAAGAAGCTTAACAAACAGAGGCTGAGATGAAGGCACAGTGAAAAACCATACCTTTTCTTTGATTACAATTTCTTTGGCCTGGTTTCCTTTTGTGTCCCATCCTAGGCAGGAAACATGGTTACACCATGTAGTAAAACCAATCTCTGCTTATTAAGGAGAATATCATCATGTGAACACGAGGACAAATGGGGGAGGGATGAGTTCATGTGATGGGAAAGAAATGTGACATATAGTGAATGACAACGAGGGCAAAGGGTAGTTAAATAAATGGAAGATAATGTGTATTAAGAGAAAACGTAAAAGAGAGAAAAAGAGAGAGGGAGAGGAGAACATTAAAGGTCTCAATACTGGTCACCAGTGTGAAAAGGCCATGCCAGTCTGGATAAGGATCAGTGGGGTTACATGCCCATGAGGCCAGGGGCTGTCTGCCCTCACATACAGGGGGTCGGACTTGGTGCCATATCAGAGAGAGTGGCGAAGTACTCATAGTAATATGAGCTAAATAATCTCTGCCTCTCACCCACAAGCTAAAGAAGCAGCAAAAAGAAGGGAAAGAAGAGACGTAAAAAGCTAACCACAGTCAAAATACATCAAAACCTCAGTGAGTGGGTTAGTTTTTTCCATAGTTTAAAAGGCAAACAAGCATCACTGTCCGCAAAGTACACATTAGACATCATTTTACAATAAGTATCACACTGTGGATTTTCAAACTTGAAGCCCATTTCATTACAGTAAGTGCCTTTGATATTGCCTTTGCTGTTGTTGCCTGTTGCCATTCCAAGCACAGTCTATAAAATACTTAGATCTTTCTCTTAGAATAAACTGAATTTTCCAAGATAGTTGCTTGACAGGTTGTATGTTTTTTTTTTTTTAATAATAATAATTAAAAAGAAAGACTATTATTTACTCGACAAGTTTTTGCTGAAACTAATATTTCACGACTACAAGATGTTAACGAATACAACAACTATTTTTTATTTATGTTATATTCGTTTGTGAAAGAGAAGAGCAGCAGTAATATATGCCACTCCGTTGACAAAAATGTTTATAATTATATAAAGTTAGATTCTTCCTAATTTGCTAATTTTAGGAAAATTAAAGACTTTTAAGCAAATTCGAAAATCTATTTTATAAAACCCTTAATGAATAGCAGTGACGTAAAAAAAGATGATTTAGCTCTTCAACAATATGAGTCCTAATATTAAGCTTGTTACTTGCCCATGTAAACGAAAATATTAAAATACATGTGTACGCAATTTTTTCATACTTTTTTGTCATACTTTTGTCATGTATAATTATACTATAATTAAAACTATAACATGACAGGCAATGCGCTGGCACCTTTATGCTATTTTTGTGCTTGTGGTGTCTTTTATATTATTATTAGCTTTCACTTTTATGTATGCAATGTCTTTATGAAAAAAAAAATAGAAAAAACAAACAAAAACAAAGAACAAAGAAAAAAATACTGCAATAAATGCAACTATTCGAAGCCCATCCCAATAATAATGTCAAATAGGCTAATTATTAGAAAATGTATTTAACAGGTCGCAGAATCACACAGCAGAAAACAACCGTCATAGACATCAAGGAAACGTCCAAACTCACTCTCAGAATACTAGAATCGAAAAATATATATTTAAATATATGTATATATAGAATTTTGTGTATTTGTGTGTCTTATACTTCTCCTTAGTGTTAACTTAACACATTTAAAATGACAGTATTTACAGTTCTCAATTTCTCGGTATTTATTAATTTAAAAGTAGCCTAGGCTACGGAAGAGGATTAGGGTGCGTACTCGCTAAATCCTTAGGTAATATCAATATCAATAGCACTATCAATATCAATATCAATATCCTAACAAACAGAAAATATACTGAAATAAGTTTATGTTAGGGTTTTAAGCCAGAACGGTAACGATCACAGACGTCAAATCACAGATATTTTAGATAAAATAGAACCAATAAAAACAAAATTAAAATAAAATAGTTTATTTTTCATAATTATATTTTATTTTCATGCAACAGGCAATCATTTTAAGTTTTGATATCCACAAACAATGACGTTGTTTGTATAAACTTACATTAAAATATCTGTCATGTGATAAAATCACACGGTTTTTAAAACCAAGTTTAAGATAGCCTAAATATATTATTTAATATAAGTGAAGCAAGACAAATATTATGTTACACCGTATGAAAGTAGGCTCATTTTTAAGAATCAGGTAGCATCTATCCATTTACAATTTTAAAGAAAAAGAATTAGACTTTACATAATATTTTCATACTTTTAGCGCTTAACAGGCCAAAAAACCTCGATATTACTTTTTCGTGCCATCTTAGGGTCCTAAAATATATTTATGATAATCAACTTTTTTTTTTTACCAATCTAAATTATTTCAAACTGTTGGTAAGTTCTTTTTTCTATTTTTTTTATGACGACATGTGCTTGAAAATGCTCACAAATAAATATCCAGGGAACCAGTCTCCGATTTAAACGAAACCAAATGCAACAATGTATTTGTCCAATTAGTGTGCTGTCAGGTCCAGGAACATATTTATTGCAATTTACTGTTAACGTAAATAAAGTCAGTAAATAAAACTAATAAACTTGATCTATAAAGCTCAGTGTTTTACAGATTCTGATGAGTTCCATAAATCCCAAATGTTTTAGCTGTGTTTTAAACATATTATTTGACATATTTAAATGCATTAAGCAAACACAACATATCCTGGGATGTCCCGAAGAAGGCTGTCTCATTGCCAAACAGTGGCGTTTGCTGTAACGTCGTTGTGATGTAGCGACCGATCCGACCAATAGACGGAGCAGCATCCGATTCTACGAGATCCCCGGCTGACGCGATGCGCTGAACCACTATCTGTATTTTGATTTGCTCTCAATTGACCCAAATAAAGCCCTCTGTGACAGGGCTTCCACCGACCCTGAGGCACGATCGAAAGCGAAGTCGAATTGGAGCCGGTAATACCCTTTCACGAGTAATCCCATTTGCTATTGTGCTCGTCCAATAGCAGAATGCCCTCCGCTCGTTAAGCATTTTACTTGACTTGGATTTTTCTTTACTATAGCCCCGCTTCTCTCTGGACTGGAGCGGTGGACGCACGAAGGATTTCATCCTGCTGAAGCGATGGTTGAGCTAGGATATCCAGAGAGGAAGGATTCGTTACTTTTTGCTTAGAAGTATTCGCAAATCACCCGCGGCTATTGCTGTAACTGGTATATTTGTACGAGAAATGCATGACAAAAGCCAACAACAGCATAATTCCACCACATCCAGGAGCTCGTCGTTTTTCATCGAGAATTTACTTGGCTCTTGTAGGACAGAAAAGTCCGTCCGTCCTTTGAAGGATAACGATGGCACGGAGCGAGAGATGGTTCTTAAGGGCGGCACTAAAGCGCATCGCAAAGAAATGTGCAGTCAAGCATCCAGCACAGGCTTCAAGACAGGCATGTGTCGGAGCGCACAATCACCTCTGGAGTGGTATGAACGGGAAACCTCAGAGAGTAAGTTGCATTGTATAAAACTCTTGTTAAAAATCATTAGTGAAAATATCTATTAAACATTTAATTTAAATGAGAACATAAGCTCCAATGGATTGTGCTTTTTCTTGATGGAAGAGGCTGACTTGCTCATTATTACTTCCTAGCTTAATAATTATTTTCCGTGTTGGTATACAACATCAATTATGCTACTGGCAGATTCACATTGGTTTTAAGCCTCATTAGGTATAACCAACAAAAGCAACTCGAAAGTGCGGAGCAGCCGAGTCGCAATGAAAAAAACTTCCCAAAC
Organism: Tor tambroides; assembly: GCA_021397915.2. Classification (NCBI taxonomy): domain Eukaryota; kingdom Metazoa; phylum Chordata; class Actinopteri; order Cypriniformes; family Cyprinidae; genus Tor; species Tor tambroides. Next base: position 69,161 of record JAFVLL020007168.1, on the reverse strand, counting down.
TCGTTAAAAGCGTAAGAGTGCAATTGGTTTGTCTGATTCGTTAGCTCTGTAAAGCTGTGAAAGCCACAGGGAGAGAGTTGGCTGCGTACACACAATATTGCACATATGGGAACGGGCCTAGATTTATATCACTGTGGCAACATTCGTCTGATCAATTATAATAAACATGCATTTCGTAAACACTTACACATTCGTTTAATCATTACTTCATCAGGTCCAAAAGAGGAAACCCGCCATTCCAGTGAACACTGCAGCAGCGACAGGAACACCCCCGTGGCCTCTGAGCTTCTTGATGGAGCAGTGGACCGAAAAACGACCGAGTGTGTGGTTGACGAGGGTGAGGACGCTCGACAGCTTTTCGACGAGCGTTCTGGTCCCGACACTTCCGAGCCAAGCTCAGCCCGGAAGAAAAAGACCCGAACTGTGTTCAGTAGAAGCCAAGTCTTCCAGCTAGAATCCACTTTCGACATGAAGAGGTACCTTAGCAGTTCCGAGCGCGCCGGCCTCGCGGCCTCCCTGCACCTGACCGAGACACAGGTGAAAATCTGGTTCCAGAACCGGCGAAACAAATGGAAAAGACAACTGGCCGCGGATATAGAAGCTGTTAATTTTAACCACAGCTCCCAACGGATTGTACGGGTGCCCATCTTGTACCACGATAAAACGACACCCATGTCGACTCTCAGTTTTAACGTGTCTCAAGTCTCGCCACCAATCATGGGCTTCTCAAATTCAGTGAACTATCCATTATCGTCCTTTGCTCATTCAATGAATTTAATGACATCGCAAATGGCAGGCCTTGTCTGATGTTGGCCAGTATTGACAATGGTGGCCCAAAGACAGTTATCAATAATGATTCTGAATGGTGCAATAACTGATAGCCTATTGCTGGAAACTGCAGTACTGATGTCTCCTGCATCCAAAGAAAAGAAAACACCTATATCACAAGATCACAAGAGAAATGACAAGTTTGTGTTAAATGTCACTGATACCTGTCTATAATATAGCCTATAGTCTTCTGTGCATGGGGGCCCTCACCTGTATGTTAATATAAGGGCAACACTTGCTTTGTGCAAATATTAGTGCTGTCAAACGATTAATCGCGAGTAATCGCATCCAAAATAAAAGTTTTTGTTTACATAAGATATGTATGTGTACTGTGTATATTTATTATGTATATATAAATACACACACATGCATGTATAGATTTCAGAAAAATGTTATTTTATTTTTATATATTAAATATATTTATTTATGATATAAATTATATGAATATAAATATAGACGTGTAAATACATGTAAATATTTTCAAAATATATACTGTATATGTGTGTATTTATATATACATAATAAATATACACAGAACACACACATATATTATGCAAACAAAAACTTTTATTTTGGATGTGATTAATCGCGATTAATCATTTGACAGCACTAGCAAATATATTTTTATTCAGAACCACCGATTTGTAAGTTTTGTCACTTTTTCACATTATAAATTTAAATAAACGAATCACTTTAAATCAAGTAGGTTTCCTGTAAATGGGTACTACTTATATTGATGAATGTGCTTAGAGGATGTTTACGGGACAGCGGAAAACTTAATAATTGTATGTATCAAGCAAAATATATTTCCACAGGTGTCCAGATTTTCTCGATTATTTTGAGTATTTTCTAAATAAGGTGTAAAGCAAACAGTAAATTAAAAATGTTACATTTTCACAGTAAATCAGTGCAGCACTATTATTCTTCACAAACAAAAAAGGTGTGGTTTAAAAAGGCCCTCTTATCAACACAGAGCACAACAGAAAACGCGATACTAAATTCAAACACTGTTGAACTGGATGTATGCAATTTACAAATAACCTCATTTAAACGAATAAAACTTAAACATTAAATGTATAGGCTACATATACAGGTTCACAAATATATCCCATGAAAAGCTACTCATGTACAAAGTATAAGCCAGCGACTACCGAGCATATTCACTTGTCTTGACAACAGAATTATAATATGAAAATATGATTTAGCAATTTTAGCACAACATTATTTTATTTTATTCAGACATAGAAGATCATATCATTATAGTTTATAATGATTTAAGATGTAGGGTCCATTTGCATGTCCTGGATGAGAATATGCTTAAAAGACAATGCACCTTAATTGTGGTGACGGATTAAAGGTTCAGTAAAACAAAATTTATTACAACATTATCATCCATGTATGTTTTAAGTGTTCAATAATTAGATAAATTATTAAATGCCCCAGAAATAACTACTAACTAGAAAATCACTAATGGAAAAAGTATAGGTCATCGTTCATTTTTGTAATAGCCATTGCACTGCTAAGAGTTAAAAAAAAAAATAATAATAATAATAATAATAATAATAATAACGATAATCCAGGCTATTTCTGCCAAAAACACTTCCACAAAAATAAATAAATAAATAAATAGCCTAAATAAATAAACATTGAAATGCAAAATGCATCGAAACTTAAATAGCCAGAGTAGACTACACATTTTTCAAAACTCGGAATTATCTCATATGAAGCGCAAGAAGCAAAATCACTATTTTAACGATAAAGTTGCTATAATTAACATAATTGGAAACTGAAAGTGCATCTGAAAAAAAGTTATAGCCTAAGCTACATTGACCTCCCTTTGTTCTCGAATTGACACCCCGCAAGCGTCGTCAAACGAGCTGGAGAAGGCCGCAAAATATACGCCTCTTACTAAAAGCTGAAATCTCTTTCCATTTCTTAAGCCCTCTCATTAAAAATAGTAAGCAGCGCAGTTCATATGTCGAAGTATACGTGCCACATGTCTGGATAGGTCTGAGCTCTAGCGCCCACCCTCCTCTGCCATTGGCCGCCGCGCTGTCTGATTCTCGTGACCAATAAACGATGGAGAATCGTGTTCTTCCGGTCAGTGGACTAACAGTCTAGGCAAACGCAGCAACACTGCACGTCGTGGAGCGATGGTGCTCGGAGAATCGAGACGTTAGTTTATGAAACGGCGAAAAGGAGACACGGACAACAAGCACCCCGCATCTAACGGAGAATATGAGCAAGGAGGACGCGTCATGTCGACCCGCTTCTTTGAAGTTCACCATTGACAATATCCTCAACTCCAAGTCGAGTGTCAGAAACTTTGACAGCTGTCATTCAAAGACATCGCTTGTAGTGTGTCGGGATGGCTGTCTGCATCATCCCGGAGAGAGCGAGGATCCATGCAAAGAGGGGTCTGATGCAAGATTGCACACCATTGGTAAGATACTGTTTTTAACTTTGGCACAAATCTGCTATAATGTATTATTAGTTGTACTGTAATTTTTGCGCGAATATCAACAGCATCTGACTGGATTTCAGATAAAGTCAACAGAGAGGGAGATGGGACTGTGGACGCGCTCAAAACCGTCGACACGCGCAGCGAGAGCGCGGACAGCTGCGATGACGGGCAACAAAAGATCAACGGCAAGAAGAATAAACTAATGACGAAAAAGAAAACGCGCACTATATTTTCAAAAAGACAGATCTTCCAACTGGAATCTACGTTTGACATGAAACGCTATCTGAGCAGCGCGGAGCGCGCGTGCCTGGCGAACTCTTTGCAGCTCACCGAGACTCAAGTCAAAATCTGGTTTCAGAATCGACGGAATAAATTAAAAAGACAACTGTCTACTGAACTGGAGGGACCGACTAGCGATTTCAGTGATATTGGAAAGACGGTACCGCTGCCAGCTTTATATAAAGAGAATAATCTGCTCGGGAGGTGCATGCTTCCAATGCCTCTACCAGTCGTGTATCCTGGAGGTAGCGCGCCTTACTTTTATTTCTCAAATGCCAGCAAGTATTTCAGCCTGTTTGATGGAGATATATGACTTAGAAAAGACCCTCGCACAGGGGACACAGTAGCTCTTATAACAAATTCCGACAACACGGCCCAACTCAAATTTTGATAAAATGCATTATCGGCCTTTTTGTGTGTTTTGCTGAGAACATTGTTCAGCTATCGGTCAGTAAAGAAGCTGGCTTGTATTTCTATGCAAAAGCCTATTTTATTTATTGTATGCTGTACAAAATTTTATATAAATAATAACACCTAGCATATTATACCCCGATTACAGTGGATCAGAGTCAGCAGCCATACTGGCAGAAATGCCAGTGCCAATCACCCTGTCTTCACATGACAGGACATAATAACACAAATGTTTTACTGTTTACATTATTATTATTATTATTATTATTACATCTCCGCCAAAGAAAGATTATCGATGCATGCATTTGTATTTTAAATGCCCCTCTAATTTCAAAATGAGCAATTAAAACGTATTTAAGTGAATGTATTGGTTATTTTACATTTAACGCATGTTTGTATGTTTATTCCTTTTTATCGTTTTCAGCATAACCTGACCAATTAAGTAGGCTATACTACCAGTATCGAGTGTCATTAAATCTTCTGTTTTACACTTGCTTCAAAACAAAATTTTGTGTCCTGGCTTTTTTGTATTAGTAACTTGTATATGGTGTTTTGATAGGCTATAGAATCAGTTATAAATATCATTGCAAACTAGGTCAGACTCACGGGTGTTTATTAAACACGTGAGTCTCATTGTTAAGAGTCGCATGTTCTTGAGGAATTATCTATGGCAAGCCAACAAAATCTCACCGGAAAGCAAAGTAAATTCCGATGACCAAGCCTATTATACTCGGACTAATTTTCAGGGTTACTGACCCCAACGGGCGGCTTATTCCACCTGAGGATATATCCTCTAAACTCTGTAAAAAAAAGTAATACAAACTCGGACATGTATCGCCTAACAGTGAACTATAAACGTTCGTGCACACAGACATTACAAAGCTCTACAAAGGTGCATTTTTACATAGAGCTTTACTATAAATCAGCCTGCTTAAAGTGTTTCACGTCATAGGAAACTTTGCTCGGTGTTCTTTAAGAAATTTTAAAACTTTTAAAAAGAGTAACAGATTCATTTACGTGGCTGTGAAAAGCTCAACAGCAATACTTTTTTTCTTCTTCAATTTTTTTCAAATGTTTAATTTGTGACAAACTGTCGAACTAATTTGCGTGTATATATGCAAGTGTAGTAGTCTAAGTCGTTTAAACAGCGATGTTATACGCCTGAAAAGAACATCATTTTGTCATTGCAACGGTTACAGATTCTTATTTCTTGTGAGGTCATGTTAGGCCAAGGTACAGTTTCCACTGAAAGAATTAAACTTAAGAAAGTGTCTGTTGTCATTTGGGTCCTTCTTGTCAGCTCTGTGATTCACAGATTCTTGACCTAATTTAATTCTTTCAGCCGCTGAGTTGAAAACGTGGCAAACGAGGTCTTGCTCTTCTTTCTCTCTCGAAGTGGTGAACAACTAATAACTATTAAGTTATTACATAAGTTAAATAAGTAATTATTGAAAGTTTTTTTAATGCTTGATACTTGTTCTTCCGAAAAGGAATAGACTTCACTGACGCTATTTGCTCAAGGATAACACTGGAGAGACTACCTTGAGGTTAAGTGTTTAATTTTCTTAAACATTAGACAAGGCAAAGATAGTTAACAGCAGCCTCCTAGATAACAGCAAAATCAGTTGTTTGTAAACAAGCTAAAACGTTGTAGGATAATCTCCTTTTACTCGGACAAACCATTGCAAACCATTACACTTTAGCCTACTCTCGACTGCACCGATTAGCAAAACAATTTAGTCATATAATAATACGAAAAAAGAGATGTCACTTCAAAAATTAATTCTAGGAAATTTTAAACGATAAACACATCCAAATTGACTTTAACGTTAAAGAAATATAAATAAATAAATAAGACGTCTACATTGTTGCTTTATTTAAGCCAGACCTCCGAATACATGTTCTCTAATAACATGAGCACTTTTAAACCTCGCACAGATCTTGGGATGATTAATAAAAGGTTTTTAAAGGTTTTCTGTCACTGAAATGATAGTCCTCACAAAACACCTCCAATACGAATGAAACAGAACTTTTACAAAAGCAATTCAGGTTGAAAAACAATTCAAGTGACTAACTAAAATGACTAACCTAAAGTTAATACTAAAATGTAACTTTACATACTTAAACCTATTAACCTGAATTAAGATAATTAACATTACTGTAAATGTGGATTTTAATTAAACAGAATGAATATTGTTTAATTTGTCACAGATTTTAACCTGGGGAAAATTAAAGTTACTGAAGGCTCGATACACTTTACCATCTGAAAATATTTTCGGAGACAATAAAAACAACTGTAATACAAGTAGACAAATCTTTGGCAGCTTTTGACAACATGCTGGATAATGTGACAGTATTTCTTTTACAGTATGAAACCATTTCACGCACATGGAAAAGCACTCAATACTTCAATCTTTATAAGTCTTAATATCTCACACATTAATGAGTTGAATGCTTTGTATTAATGATATAACCACATAATCACAATGTGGTTTTGAATACGGCACTATATGGAAAATGTCTTAGTGGTTGATCACTGCTTAGGGTATTTTACTTTTGATGCATTAGACAGAGAAAGTCAAAACTTTATTAAAACTTTTCATTTTGGCCAATAGTAACTTCTGCAACCACCACTGTCAGTCTCATAAACACATTAATTTTTCTAAATATAAGCTTCTGAAGTAACCAAACACTTGGGGCCTTTAGGGCCAAAGTGCCAAAGTACAGTGATGCTGTCCACTTCACTCTAGCCATTTTTTCAACCAGGGAGGGACTCCGATTTGGTTCTGAGGTGGCAAGCTAATCACTGTGATTTCAGTATTGGATACCTAACTCCATTCATCTATTGCTACAATACTGCCCATTAACGCACGGGATCTGTTAATGGTCTAGAGTCTGCGTATATGTGTAAGTGGGAGGGGGGAGAGCAGACTTCCTGTCTCTGTGAGAGAGTGATGTCTCAATACAGGGAGAACACCTTCTGTCGTTCTGCACTTTGCTCCAAAACCACAAGGTTCAAATGACCTTCCACCCCTCCACTTTATATCCCTGCCCTCTCTGGTCCCATGGCCAAAAGGAGGAGGAAAATCCATTAAAACCAAGGCCTGATCAAAGAGGCCACAACACAAACATGCCATATGTACAGGTTTAAGCGTATCAATGACTACAGCAGGTTATGGATGTCTCTGTACTATAGTATTGATTGATGGCACCTTTAACCGTACAATAAATGATGGTTTTGAGTTTCACCAGTCACATGACATGTTTTCATGTGAAACCGATATATTACACACACTTATATTTATATACATAATAATTTATTTTTTATTTTGATATCTATTAATTCCATCAAAACACAGGACAATCTCCGTTACATTAAGGGTTAAATTTATTCTCTAAGTCAATATACCAATGTTACACATAACAGCGTTATAAAAAGACACAATCTGAAAGAAACCGAGGCAACATACTATATTCAAGCTCTGGTCTTATGTTTGAGTATGCAATTAATGCCTCAAACCCTTAAAACTTAAGCTGAATCATCCAGGTACACCCAAGAGCATTTGTGTGTGTGTGCATAGGTGCAAATGTGTCAGTGTCTGTATAAAGGTGTGTGCGTTAGTGAGTGTGTCGGGTGTTTGGGTCCTCGAGATAGCATCTCCTAAAGTGGCCTCCTGTCGGCCGCCAGAGACTCTCACATTTCCGAGTGCTCTGATGCTTGTGCTTGACAACAGCAGTCCAGAAGGCACCTGAGCTCTGGAAGCAGACATGCTGTCTGCATGATTGACAGCTGATACAGGAAGAGGTGTGGCTGACCATTCAGAAGTGATTTTGTAGTCACTTGCCAAATCGAACCAAAATGAACTTCCACCAAGGAAATGTCATATATCAAAGATTTTCATTCAAAAAAAAAAAATTAAAACCTGGTTTTGATTGTTATCTACTGAGTAACTATACATAGTTAAACATACTGAACATACTTGTTTGCATGCGTTAAGCAAAGAACTATTTAAAAGTGTACAGAAGTGTGGACAGCAATTCTGTTATGAAGTTCCATTGTCCACATTGTTCTGCACAGTTCTGGGTCAAGTAGCCTCAGCTGGGGGTAGTGGTTGTGTCTTTGTACATCTGTCTTCATTGTTCCACTTTTTGTGTGCGTGTGTGTGTATGTACCGTTCTGCCTGACTAGGAAGTGGCCTGTGTTTCTAGGGGTCTTCCAAGTACTTTGACCTCAGGACCTTTCTCAGTTCTCTAACAGAGGTCGTTGTCATTGGCAACTGGAAGGAAAGCACCAGAAAAAGTAAAAGATTTGAAGGAAAGCACCCTCACTACTGTAGGCACACAATGTCCCTTTAGCCGTTTATTTTGAAGAGGCGATTACCACTTCACTACATCCTTGATCTCACGGTAGGTTAACTTTGCTTTAACTTTAAATCTAACTTTCATACTAATGCTACAATGCGTATGCAAATTGCAGCATCAGACATCTATTTATCTCCCCAAGTACATATTTTGTTTTACTCATTCTATGACTGGGTAAAATAGTCATCAACCGAGAATAATCAAATGTTCTCTTTAACATAATCATTAACTGAATTTGAAGCTTATGTAAGCAAACACTCTGTCATATCTGACTTCACAGCAATGGGTGTAATTTTTGATTCATTATAACAAAAACAACCGTCAAAACAAACTGAAGACAATTTGATTTGAAGAAGATGAAAATGGGTTGACAGACTTTGTCGGACAGAGTGTGTGCAGGAGTTTGGGGTCCACAGAGGTTGTGTCTCTGGCCTGAGGGCAAGACCACTCATTGCAGAGTCAAAGGGCCCCTAATATGGTGCTGAGGGAGGATGAGACAATAAGATAAATATAACATTAGAACAAGACAAAACAAAGAGATGTGGTTGAGAAGAATACATTGTAAGACACACACACACAAAATATTGAATCAAGAATGAAACACATGGTTAAAATATAGAGACCTGATGAAGGTAAAAAAAAAAAAAAAAAGAAGACACAGAGAGAGAGTTAGACATAGAAAGTGAGACAAACTAAGGCCATTCGTCTTTAGCAAAGGCACATTTTAGCAGTAACGTCAAGCAATAGCCTACCTCTTCTCCTAACCAAGCAACTGCACACTAGGCGGGACAGTGGGGCATAACGAACGAACAGCCTAACAAAACATAGCCAATCATAAAGTTACCTTTGCATGCTCTCACGCACTTCATAGCGTAAAACACAAGCCTACCTTATTTTCTTTCGTGATGCTTTTCCAAACGGCTTCCTTTTTATGGTATTTTCTGTGGAACTTGTCAATAGGCTTAATATCCAATGTTTCTTTTCTTCCACAGTAAGTGCCTCGTCGTCCATATTTGTTGATTAATATAGCCTACATGAAGAGTGTGATATGATACTTTGATTCTTCGATCCAATGAGACTTCAGTTTAGGCTGCATGGCGCAAAACCGCCAAATTTGCCTGCAAAGTCAAGAGCATCGATCGTTTTTTGATCCGGTAATGGCTGTAACTCCGATTACCACAGAAAATGTCATGTTTTGTTTTATCGCGCCATGTTTGTAACCAGCGCTGTAGATGAACTTGACTTTGTGATCAATTCATTAACAAGACAACTAGATTCAAGCGCCAAGCAACTACAAAAAGCGGGAAGGGAACAAGTTGCTCCAAACGCCAGTGAATAAAAAATAATTTAATTCAGTAGGCCATTAGCAAAAGTGTGTGATAGAGGTAGCAAGGTTACCATTCATGATCACGTGATCCTGTCTATTACCTGAGATTTAAACCCAATTAAACTCGAAGCAAAATATTCCTTACATTTTTTTGCCATATGAAGTAAATGAGATTTTAAGGGGTTGCTTTACAAAATTCCACAACATTATGACTTAACTAATTCAACTAATGTTGTCACAAATTAATTTATGTTGTAAGAATCGATTTATTCGGATTCTGTTTATGTGAAATACTTAAAATGACAGACCACAGGACATCAACTTCCCAAAAAAGCAATCACACAATTTGTCTTTGTTTTCTTGTTTATATTTCTGTCTTCTTTGCTTCCTATTACTGATTTGCTTTTTATCATTATTATTTTTCTCTCTACAATGCTTTGGTAATATATTAAAAAGTATGTTACGCCAATAAACCAATATGAATTTGAATTTGAGAGTGAGCGAGTCCCTGAAGTGGCCAGTGGTCCAGGGGGACACTTGTAACAAGAACTCCATGACACAGCACATTACAACATAAACAACATCCTATTCGTTAGGACGAGCAACTGGAGAAGAGAACAGGGCTTTTCAATACCCCCTAAAGAGTTTCAGATAGCTTATTGATCTACTAATTTAGTAGACTTCTGTGGCCTGGGCGATGCTTGGCGCTTAAGGAAATTGAATGGGGGTTAGTGGACAATGAGCCTTTTGGAAAAGAAGATCGGTGAAGCAGAAGAGTGAGAGAGAGGAGGAGCACGTGTGTATGAACACCAGCAGCACAGCTTCTCTGTCTGATTGTAAGTTATCTGGTACTATGTGCCCGTGTGTGTGTGTGTGTGTGTGTGTGTTAGTTGAAAGTGGAGAGGGTGAAAAGCTAAATGTGTTTAGACTATCTGGGGAGCTCGGGTGTCTGATTTATGCATTAGGTTCCACCAAATATGTCAGGAAATGACATGACATCATCCAAATTTTCAGTGCACTTAGATTTTTAATATTCATAATTAGTTTGATAGATGTAACACATTGATGTATAAAACATGTCAAGTGAGCATGAAACATTTGGCCTTACAGTGTCAAAAGACAAACTTTGTGAATAAAGACCTTCTGCAATTTGGAAAATGCTTCCCACCAATATAAAACAAACAAAAATATTCTTTCAAAAATATATTGTCTACATATACGCTTACAAATGAATAGGTTATATCACTTTTAAAAAAAAAGGCAATAAGAGTCAATAAGTCATGGTACCATGTGTTTGTTTTTTTTCCCATTTCTTTCATTCATCAAAATAATGTAACCAATTTTCAGATTTATTGTTTAGTTATATGAGATTTAACATTTGAAGTCATTTTAACCTCTTCATTTTTAAGTCAGTGTAATATATTTTAAGTTGAAATGACAGACAATTTTAAATTGAACTTTTTAAATTGAAGTGGATTTTTAGTTATATTATATTATATTATATTATATTTTTCAATAGTTACTGTTTAATGATTTTTGTTTTGATGCTTAGTATTTCAATTATTTAATGTAATTCATAATATTCTATATCTATTTAACAAAATGTGAGAAAAGTATTTTTGGTGATTTGAGTTATTGCAGCTACTTATTTTTAATTTAATGTAAAATTAATTGAATTTTAATCTAACCTATAAACAAACCACAGGAAGTTCAGCGGCTCTGTGGGAGCGAATGATGAGCCGAATAAAGAAATTCTCTACTATAACTACAAATATGTGAAGACCAGCAATGGATAGTAATCTAGCACATTTTTCATTTACAGAATATGTGGATGTTCTCAAAAAGAAACATCAGCTATCAGCGGAAGCCACAAAGTTATGCTCTGATATGTGTTTCAAATATGTTCATACTAAGAACATGTTTGCAGACCCATTGCAGTACCGCTGTCTGTTGCTCACTTAGTGTGACAGAAAAGACAAAATCAATGTTCCACACACAGCAGTGCTGAAACTTGAGACTAATGGGGGAATGAATTGAGTGACTAGCATGCTTGTGAGTAAGACTGTGTGTGTGAACAGCAGAGAGACGGGTGAAATTTATACGGGTGCAGAAGGGGCTCCTTGGCCTTGCGAGAAAGAGCATGAGATAAAAGAGGAGAGGAGTAAAGGGGGTGTCTATGTACTAATGGAAGTGTATTGACTCTGCTGTTCTTTCTGAGTGAATATTAGCATTAGTCTGCCCCAAGTGGCATTGGACAGTGTCTGGACTTATAGATCTGCATGGCTATTCTCACTCACATGATAATTAGTACAGGTCCTTCATTCCTCCACTCATCCATTCCTGGTCGATGATCCAGCGGCGACTTCTTTATTTTCTAGAGATTAACCATCTAATCCGTCTCCTCTCACCCTTCCTGTCCTCTCTTGCTCTCACTCATTGATCAATAATCTGCTTTTAGTAGCTCATTCAAAGTCACAGTATCACAGTATGTGTGTCTGAGTGTTCGTGTGCTTCTTGGGTTTGTGGGGAGTGTGTTTAATTTATAAGCGATAGAGTGGGGAGTGATTTATATAACTATTTTAGCAATGATTATTAGCACTTGGTTGTTAACATATTTACTTCACACAGGCAAATGGTGCCATATTCAATAAGCAGCTGAACCTTAGTTATTCAGAAAACCATAGTGGAATATTTCAACCTCTATCCAGAGATATTTTAACTGTTTGAGAGTATTTTACTGCTCTGACAACAATTAAAGATATTTTTCACCCAAAAATTTTAATTCTGTCATCATTTACTATCCTTCATTTTGTTCCAAACCAGTATAACTTTCTTTCTTCTGTGGATCTCAAAAGAAGATATTTTGAAGAAATCTTTTTGTCCATACAATGAAGGTCAGTGGGGTCCAAAATAACCCGCTCTAATGAGAAAACTTAACTATTTTATGTTTTTTGGCAAATTGTAAAAAAGTAAGCATCCATCCCTTAACCTAACCCTCAGTTAGGGTGTAAACAGATCATACAAAAACGTACAAATGAGATCGCCGATACATCAAATACGTCAAACTTTTATTGTATGGTCCAAAAACACAGAAACATGTTTTAAAATATATTTTCACAGACAAAAGAAAGCCATATAGGTTTAGAATAAGAGAGAGTGAGTAAACGATGGCAGAATTTTCATTTTTGGGCAAACTATTTCTTGAAAGGAATCATGTCGTATGGAAAAAAATATATATAATATGGAAGTCAATGGTTATCGTCAACTGTTTGGTTACCAACCTTCTTCAAAATATCTTTTTTTGTGCTTAATGGAAGAAATAGAGGTTTGTATCAACCAACCCAGGCTCATTGGAAATACACTGCTCAAAAAAATTAAAGGAACACTTTTTAATCAGAGTATAGCATCAAGTCAGTTAAAATTCTGGGATATTGATCTGGTCAGTTAAGTAGCAGAGGGGGTTGTTAATCAGTTTCAGCTGCTTTGGTGTTAATGAACAATAACAGGAGACTAGATGGCACAATGAGACGAATTCCCAAAACAGGAATGGTTTTACAGGTAGAGGCCACTGACATTTTTTTTCCCTAATGATCTTTTCTGACTTTTTTTCACTGGTTTTGCATTTGGCTAGGGTCAGTGTCACTACTGGTAGCATGAGGCGACACCTGGACCCAACAGAGGTTGCACAGCAGTCCAACTCCTCCAGGATGGCACATCAATACGTGCCATTGCCAGAAGGTTTGCCGTGTCTCCCAGCACAGTCTCAAGAGCATGGAGGAGATTCCAGGAGACAGGCAGTTACTCTAGGAGAGCTGGACAGGGCTGTAGAAGGTCCTTATCCCATCAGCAGGAACGGTATCTGCTCCTTTGTGCAAGGAGGAACAGGATGAGCACTGCCAGAGCACTACAAAATGACCTCCAGCAGGCTGCTGGTGTGAATGTCTCTGACCAAACAGCCAGAAACAGACTTCATGAGGGTGGCCTGAGGGCCTGACGCCCTCTAGTGGGCCCTGTGCTCACTGCCCGGCATCGTGGAGCTTGATTGGCATTTGCCATTGAACACCAGAATTGGTAGGTCCGCCACTGGCACCCTGTGCTTTTCACAGATGAGAGCAGGTTCACCCTGAGCACATGTGACAGAAGTGAAAGGGTCTGGAGAAGCCGTGGAGAATGTTATGCTGCCTGTAACATCGTTTAGCATGACCGGTTTGGTGGTGGGTCAGTGGTGGTCTGGGGAGGCATATCCACGGAGGGACGCACAAACCTCTACAGGCTAGACAATGGCACCCTGACTGACATTAGGTATCGGGATGAAATCCTTGGACCCATTGTCAGACCCTACGCTGGTGCAGTGGGTCCTGGGTTGCTCCTGGTGGCCTCATGTGGCAAGAGTATGCAGGCAGTTCCTGGAGGATAAAGGAATTGATACCATTGAATGGCTACCACGCTCGCCTAACCTAAATCCAATAGAACACCTCTGGGACATTATGTTTCGGTCCATCTGACGGCGCCAGATTGCACCTTAGACTGTCCAGGAGCTCAGTGATGCCCTGGGTCCAGATCTGGGAGAAAATACCCCAGACTCCGTCGTCTCATTAGGAGCATGCACCGATGTTGACAGGCATGCACACAAGCACGTGGGGTCCATACAAACTACTGAGTAACATTTTGAGTTGCTGCAATGAAATTTCAGCAAAATGGACTAGCCTGCTGCATCATTTTTTCACTTTGATTTTTGGGGTGTCTTTTAATTCAGTTGATTGATAATTTTCATTTATCTTGGCATCCTTTCGTTCCTAACACATTACCAGTCCATATCAGTATATATCCACACAGGGCTTTTCCTACTGAGATCTACGTGTTTTCAAAGTGTTCCTTTAATTTTTACTCCTGGTTAAAATGCAATCCCACTGCCATTCCTGCACCGTAATTATGTACCTTACTGCATGTTTCGCGGCAGTTTCAAAGTGAAATGTCCAGAGAGTGGCGCTAAAACACACATTTAATACGTGACCGTGGCACGTTTTTATTACGTTGGTACAGGCACTTATTGCAGCGTTTTTATTATGCTGAGTGAGGTACGTTTTGCGGCCATTCAGAATTCAAATATCCGGTGAGTGTTGCTATATAATGCTCTATCATGTTGGAAATATCCCCTACACCAAACCCAAACCTAAACCTACCCGATAGTGTTAACAAATGCAAAAGTAATATAGAAACATATTCGTTGATGCAGCCATGCTATTTTAACATTCTCACGCGGATTTGAGCTGTTTAGTCAAACCGTAGTTTCACGATTCGTACCGGAGCTCTTCATCAAGTGCAACGCCGTGTCGCATGAGCTACCGAGTAAATCTACGGGATTAGAAAACTCATGTATATGAAGCTGTATATGTGACGACAACGTTGAAGAGTATTAGTTTTCAAATCGTGCAGGATGTTAAAATGTTTTGAAGTCATAACATAACATTCTCCAACTAATTGTGTGAAAATTATTCTTTATTAATCAAAAATATACCTGTAAATTATACTTTTGTGTGAAAAAGAATAAAAGTTGTCAGAGTTTTACTGCCTCTAGTGTTCATTTCAACTGGAAACTGCAGCGATTTGTATGTATAGGTACGTTTTTTCAGTTTTGCAGAAATGTATGAATAGGCACGTATTTCCAATGAGCCTAGGTTGGTATCAACTTAAGGGTGAGTAAATGATCATAATTTTTGTGTAATTTTTGTGAACTGTCCCTAAGCATTCTTTATGCAAAAGCCTCTGAATTATATGAAAAATATAAACCTATGATGCAAATGTCTGTTTACCCTCTACTGGCTAGGCGGAATAAGTTTTAATGCTTAATTTTGCATATAATGATGCATATCATTTTACAATTTATTGGAACCATATTAAATCATTTAAACAGAATAATCTGCTGAATGCATATAATACCATAACACACAAGAACAAATGCACACACATAATTTGCACACATGCAAACACACACAGAGCAATAAACCAGTGGGAGTTGCCAACTAAACTCGGCTTGCTGTGGCTTGTACTAGGGTGGGCAGTGGAGCAGAATTGATGACCAAAGCAAATGTGCATGTAGTAAAGGTGACCTAAATGCAAGAGCTGTGACAGGCTCCAGAAAGAGGCCCCAGAGACAGCTTACACTGCACTGTGTCACTGTCTGCTGCACTGATCAGGGATTAGCTCAACTGTGAGAGACTCTCTACAGCACGATCTGAGACACCTCCATGTAAAAAATACACAGAAGATAGGGTGTCACATTTAGCAGACACTGAATGTTTATGAACTAACCTGATAATACATCAACACGAAGAAGAAATGTAGGTTTAGTTTTACAATTGCAGGTAAACATTGAAGAATTGCAGGATGTTTACTAGGGGGTGTTAATTTCAAATTATTATTTGTTGAGAAAAGTCTGTACATGAAAATTTTTCAAACATGTATATATATATATATATACACACACGTTTATACCTGTACATGCCTGTATGTGTGTGTATATATGTGTGTATATATATATATATATATATATATATATATATCTCATGCCCATATGCAGCTTTGTTACAGTCCTTAAAAGCGTAGTCACACCATACTTTTTGTTCCACTGACTTCCATTTATACGCATGCAACTGCAAATGCAAGCTCAATTCATCAATTCTGACCTGAGAATTTGTATGTGTGACCAATAAAAGATCAATACACCACGGTATGGCCTCTTAGCTGAATTAAAAGAATGTACACTAAAGTGGAAAAGATGGTAAAGATGTGTAACAAACTGTAAAGATGCACAAAAATCGCCATCAGAAGAAAGGTTTAAAAAAATGTTTATATGTTTTTAATTAGCTGTTCAGTTTTTTTATGTTGTTTATCAAACAACAGAATAGTCTGTTTGTGAGATTTACCAAGTTGTAATTCTATGTTAAACAGCAGTGGCTGTGGGCATGTGACTAACAGAGCAAATATCACTGATTGGCCAATGTTCTTGGTCTGAACAGATGCATTAACACCTGTTGATTCAAATTAAAATGTTTATCATACAGAATTTTTCCAATGAACATTTGTTGTGGTGTGAACAGGCCTTTAAGCATTAACGGTATTAAAGTTGGCATGAAACAGAAATTGTGATCATCTTCTCTTCAAAATTGTCAAAATGAAATGGTTTCTCTCTATGGCTTCTCTTTGTGAGAGGGGTCAATGTTTTTGACTGAAGATTCCAAGGGCACATTAATTTTTTATTTTTTATTTTTTAAATAATAACATGCATGGATAAAACAATTAGACGCTGTAGTATTCCATAAAAAAGAACTGTCAATTTTGATTAAACTGTAACTGTGATGTTATGTTTTAGAAATATTATAAAAACACAAACAGAAATATTCTTTTTTACACAGGTCATTTTGGACTCTGAAAGTCTGAATCATGTCTAAATCATTTCTAAACTTGATCAGTAAGACAGAGCCGCACACATCAGGTGAACAAGCAGATCCATTTAAAGAGTTAAATTGAAGTGCACCAGCTACCCACTTCTGCCTGTCATTTCACATCAGACACACCTGCCCCTATCCAGGAGTCTCTTCAATTCACATCGCCGCTGTGCCCGTGGCAACGGTTGAGATGTTTTAAGTGCCCTTTAATAGTCAGCAATAATTGCAGCATGTCAACTTGCTTCAGGGAACGAAATAAATAAGACGGAGAAATAAAAGCTTGTGTACGCGCTGCAGAACACACGGTCGGAGGCAGCGTGTTCTATAATGAAAATAGATTGAATGCTGAAATATTAATTTGGTGAGGTGAGGTGAAGAGGTCTCTGCTAAATGGTTGTGTTCGAACTTCGGAGGCTTAACCTTTCTCCCCAGCATCTCAGTTCTTGAGGCACTGCAGCCTCACTGTCAGGTCGTCAAACCTGAGGACAATGAGGTGTCATAAGAAACAGACAGGGAACTCTCACTTTGTGGCTGTGTTTGGAAATCACAATACTACTCTTTCTGCAGTATAGGCTGTAGTGTACTGTGCAATGTATGGTATTTCTGCTTAATTTTTTAACAGTATTGTGATCAATTTATTCAACCATCAGTCAATTCATTCTCCAAACCACTTGTCCAATGTAGGGTCACAGGTCCTTTGCTGGAAAGTATCCCAGTGTTTTGGGCCACAGGCAGTGAAACACCCTGAAAGGATGGCCAGTCCTTCAAGCATATTAATATATATTATTAATAATTACATAAAAATTGATTTGAATAAATGCAAAATAACTTCAGATGATAACTGGATGCCAATTTACTGAGTTGAACATGCTCATAATTGGACTCATTCAGGAAATATTTGCAAATGTTTGAGTAAATTTGGAGTAATTTATGCATAAAATGGCCCTTTCCAAGTTTTTCCTCCAGGTTTACAGACACATTTGGCTTGTTTCCACTGAGCGGCACAGGTCAGTACAGTACAGTACGGTACGGTTCGGGACTGAACACCCTGATCCAGCTTGGGTTTCCACCGCCAACAGTACCCTTACTTGAAAGGCGTGGTGTATGCCGGAAAGTAGCGATCGGCGATAAAGCATGACAATAAGAAGAACTCTGCCTCTTTTTGTTAAATGTCAGTTTTAATTAACAATAACAGCCATTATAAATGTATAAGTACAAAGTATAAGAGGCTTATATAAGAGGAAATAAAGACAAAAGCAAACAATTCAGTCAAACGTATGCTACAAAGTCAGCGCTGTACTACAGTAAAGTTCAAAATAAATTTATAAAGTTAAACATAACTTTGTGCTCAGCCAAAACGATATTTTTTTTGCATACCGTTTACACATGGCTGGGAAAAGGTGTACATTTTTTCCTACCAACTAACATCTTAAAAATACAAACACTTTTATGAATCTCAAAATTTACATCAGAACAGAACATTTGACTTTAGAAAGTAATATGCACCTATAAAGTACTAATATGCACTCCTGTGACAGATTTTGTATCACTTTTTTCTAAGAGTGTGGAGTTTGCATATTCTCCCCGAGGTACTCTGCCCAAAGTCCAAAAGCAAGTAGGCCAGATTCACTGTTCATATAACAATCGTTAATGTTTCTGTCCAACTTTTTGATTTCAGTTGAGATTCACAGTTCATCAAACTATTGCAGAGCAGACTGAGGACTGTAATGGCTGTCTAAGAGCCTTGTTGGTGTGAGGAGAGCAGACCTCTGTATGTACCATGTAGAAAGGTGTAGAAAGGAACAGGGCATGAGCTCTCTGCTGGTTGTCTTGAATTTTACCATAAAAGAGTACGCCGATGTTTGGTATATATAAGGTTCTTGTTTGTTTGTCTCTATGTGTGTGTTTGCATGTTGTAGTGAATAAGTGAGGAGAATGTGGGGATTCAGGGATTTTGATAAAGTGGTTGTTGCAAGTGCAGCCTTTTAACAACAACAACAGAAGAAAAAAAGGAGATTTACCGTGGAAGCTGGAGGCTTTTAGCAATGCATAATTCATCGCAATCAGTTGACCAAAATCTACAATAGAGATTATAGATATCCCACTGTGTTTCAGTGCTAACTATAAAACCATAACCACCCACTCTCTCTCCCTCTCTGTGAGTCTAAATCATTAATGTTCTCCATTACGGGCTGCACACAATGGACACGTCCTCAAACACCTTCAGACACACAAACAGACACCACCGGATACTGATGTGTGGAAACCACAACTTCCAGCCAAATGAAAGTGTGAGGAGAAGTGGATATATGTGGTTCTTTATGTGTGTGCGAAAGAGAGAGATACAGAGGCTGAGGGTAATGAATGTGACAAATGAAGGAAAACGTCTTTTGCTCTAAAGTCTTTTGATATATAACTTATTGTATTGCATACATACCATTGTATCGGAGGTTTTCTAACTCCTAAGATACCCCGTTCTGGTCAAATTTTAAGACAGCTTATAAATAGAATCTTGTTTTTATAAACAAGATTCTATTTCATTCAACACTCAAATGTGTCCACAAAAAGTATTTATTGTAATTAAAAATAATATATTTTCCCCATTATTTACGTGTGCACAGAATATAGAGCTGTTAGCTTAGCAACATGCTAACATGGCAATAAAACGCTATTGAAATCAAATGCAAGTGCTATTCAGAGCTGCTGCTCATGCGGAGTGTTCCAAATCATTCACTTTATGAGATGTAGGTGTGAGGTAGCTTGCTAGGTTTTGGAACCAAGCGATTGTCTTTTTTATTTTTTGAGTAAAATGCTCATTTACTTTGTTCACATTTCAAATACTGCATGACTGTCTGTGTTACAGTCAACAAAATATTTTACTATTCCTTAAATGGGTCATGAACTTTTTTTTATTATTTTGTTCTGTTCTCTGAGGTCCACTTAATGTTATAAAGATTTTTACATTAAAAAAACATCATCATTTAAAAGTAGTGGGCAATTTTCTGTCCTGTTTTTGACCCCCTCATCAGAATGCTCTGTTTGAATGGGTGTGGCGGATTGTAGACTCAAGTAAATGCCCACTGCTATGACTGGCTAATAGCTATGTATGTTTGACAGCATACATTCCTCATAAATGGACGCTGCTGTGATTTAGGTTAAAAACGTATAAATACTCAATTTAAGATCAAAAGATCAAACGATCTGTTTAAAAGACAAAGCAACTGAGATCACATAACGAAAACAGTTACTCACACTAGTGTTGCAACATTACTGTAGGATCCAATATAGTCAGCACAGCATTGTCTTTTAGTTTCAATCTTTCTAAAAGCGCCTTGTTTGTAAACGAATCAGCGGTAAAATGGAGTGCACAAAGGACCAAGGTCTGGAACTTCATTAAAAACAAGGTTCATCCACTCTTTCCTAACGTTGGGATCAGAAGGAAGGAAATGCAAAGACTGTTTTTCCACATCTTGGCACTGCACAGCATCTTCTTGTCTTCGGAGGCATCTTTATCATTTGAATTCTGCATAGACCTGCATTTGCTTGTTTGACCTCGTTATTTACACTATGTGCAAATTGGTGGGCGGGGCTAAACAGGCAGTGATGTCTAAGCAAGTTGATCTTCTTCTGCGGAGGCGGTGCTTAGCCACACTATTACATCATAAAGTGGCACATTCTACAAGCTGTCCTTTTGGCAGATTGGCTTAAATACAGGATAAATACATACATAAATACAAATAAATGCAGGATGTTTTTATAGCACAATGACCTCTCATATGTCAAAAGATCAAGGGAACTTTGATTTCTCAGTTCATGGCCCATTTAAACACTACTAGCACATACCTGGAATGATATAAACAAGTCACTTTATGAAAACTCAAGAATGTAAAGTACATATGTAAGCTTCACAGATGAAAATAAAATGTTTTTAAAAATCAAACTCAATCCAGATCCAAACTGACACCCCTGATGTGGAAAGGCATATGCTTTGTTCATATGTGTTCGAATGAATTTCTCTAGCCTCAATAACCATTTCTGCAGCTGCCCAACTGTTGAATATTGACCTTTGTTTGAGTAATGTGTAGCAGTCTATATAGGAATTTTACAATGTGCATCAAGCTAAGGATTTTGCATACATGACAAGCGAAAGATTATTTCAGGTGATGGTAGGTATTTATTCAATATGAATCAATACAAACTTTATACATGTGTATATGTGTGTGCTTTTTCTCAAGTCACCATTATTTCCACAGTGCTTAATACAGATTGTTTAAAAGCAGCTTTGCAGTAATAAACAGTATAATTGCTGAATCAGTTATGGAAATTCAATTATGGAGACAATCCAGATTCTGCTGTACAGCAGCTCTAAAAGACAATAGTGTCATTATTCAAGTCGGTTCAGTGTTGGTTCATTTCAGTTCAGTACCAGTGTAAAATTGATCAAAATCATCATGTTTTTCATGTGTGTTTAGATCTGCAAGAAAGGGAGAATACTTGTGTGTGTTTGAGACTCACTGATTGCGTGAGCGTATTAGTGTCTGTACCATCAGTGGGCTTTCATGGAAGAGCATTTGTGTTGCATTTTGCATGACTTGAGGGCTTCCTGCTTTGGCCTGTCTGTTCAGCTCTCGTCAGCACTGCGCTCAGTGGAACAGTCCTGGATTGCCGCATTCTCTTCCACACAAACGTGTGTGAGAGTGCAAAAGACCCTTCCTTGCCACAGACCGATCGAATAACGTTCAGGAGGTCCTTACACAAATGTGTTCATTTGTGCACAAGTTCATCCCAGACAAACTACTTACTATAATTATAACAGTAACCACGCTGTCACAATGCATACGTGCAATGAAAAATACTTCTATTAGTATTTATGAGAGAGGGCATTAAATACTAAATAACTCCATATTCACGTGTGTGCGTATGTGTGAGAGCACTTAATGCACTTTTAATGAGGCTGCCTTCAGTCCCCGAGGCGAAACGGTGGCTTGCCCCATCTCTGCATCTGACAGGGTGCAGAGTGAGCTATGAATTATTGCTTATTAAAAGAACTAATTACTCCCCTCTTCTCTCTGCAACATTTATTGGACAGAGGTGCAATTTAGGTTTCACCGATGAAGATGTGACTGTGTAGAAGAAATAAAAGGCAAGACATTGGAGACGACTAAAGACGATTTCCTCGGCTTCACAGGCAAAAAAAAAAGGCAGAAGTCAGGTACTATGACAAAATGTAGCACCAATAATAACAGAAATGCAAAGAGCAGTTACTAAGTTCCAAAAAAAAATCGATTCAGTGAGTCGAGTATCTGTGTACAATTACAGCAGAGCAAACAAAATTCACTTTTTAAACGAAATAAAAAAGAAACGGGTTCAAAATTTCTCAGGAATGCCTGAACCGGGACATGCCTTGTAAATCGTCGTGTCTAGTAAATTGAGCTGCGAGTTTGGCAGTGTACTGGATAAATATTGGATGTGCCGCTCTAATTGAGCATTTCGTGTAGAGTTGCTGCTGTGGCTCTTGGGGCCTCTGGGATGGGAAAGGCTCGTTTTTGAAACGACGTGCAGCATTTCACCTTAAGGAGCCCACAAGGCGTTTTTAGCTCCCTACACTGTAAAAGCTTTCAAACCTCCGACCTGCTCTGCTACATGATCAATATTGCAGATGCCGAAACGCGTGAATGTCTGTGAATTCGTTTATTGGGGGCAATCTTGAGGCGTGTTTGAGTGTGTGCAACGTCTCCAGTGGGCTGCCCCCTAAATGTGCGTCTTTCGCCTCACATATATGAGCGGATGTTTCTGCACAAACCTCGCTGTGGTAGCTTTATTTGCTTTTTGCAAACAGTTGCTCCATGGTGCCCAATTAGGTGTTTGCATTGGCTGGAATGAAAGACTAGTTGTCAAACATATTATATTTTTGGACGTTAATATAGTAGCTTCACTGAAACGGCTGCTGTCCATAATTTGCTTTATTCTAAATTGGTCTTTCCCTCAGACAAACTCATTTAATATACAGACGAACACCACTTCACCAGATTCTTCAATTAATCATGCACATTTCACTTGAAATGTGTTCACCATTGCTGTTTCTTTATATGAGACACATTTAATGCTTTTAATAGAGGAGACAGGGTTTCTGTCGGGGGGGTTTCTTGCTGTGAGTGATACTGCGGTGTATAGAAAAGCACAGCGATGGTTACTTGTCTCATATGTGAGACTAAGTGATGGAAATGTCTCCTCAGGTAGAAACTGCTTTAGTAAGGGTATCATAATTTGAATTTGTGAGTACAACTGACTATGAAAAATCTTTAGAAAAAGACATTCTGACTCAGGTACTGAGATTTGTTTTCTATGCAGTAACAATGAATGTGGATTCCCAGGTGAAATAAAGTGCACTTGCACAATGTACTTAAAGTGCTCTATTTTTGTGCGCTAATTTTGTACTTAATATACTAAAAATGATTCTTTAGTACCTCTTAAGATAAACTTGAGATCATCTAAGTGTACTCAACTGTGCTATTTTGAGACACCATGAATGTGAACTAAAATGCACTTTTAACATACTATCTGTATTTAAAAAATGTATTTTGTTACCACTTAAGAAGTTAAGAAGTACTAAAGAATCATTTTTAGTATATTAAGTACAAAATTAGCGAGCAAAAACAGAGCACTTTAAGTACATTATGGAAGTGTACTTGTTTTTCACCTGGGTTTCAAGATTCTAACAGGAACCACTCAATAGCTTTATGTGATGAACTTGGAATATAGCACACAAGTTGCCCTGTTCCTCATTCACTTTTAAAAATTCACCTTTTGTGTTTCACTGAACAAATACCATATTACGGTTTTGGAACAATATGAGTTAATAATGACAGATTTCTTCATTTAACATTTTAAAACAAATTTTAAGATTTTACATATGCAGATCATAGGAAAAAAATGTTCTAATTGATTTTCAATGTAGCTGGTTTCCTATGGATTTTTGAAAGTTGCTCAGAAGATCTTACAGTGCATCAGGTACATTCTGTAAATAGTTATATTATAATAGCAAATATTATAACCTAAAAAAAAGAGCGGCGGATTTCATGTAATGGCTGACAAGTGTCTGTGTGTTGTGTGTGTGTATTGACATGGTGTTGAGATGTGTGTGTGCCTCTAAAGGCTGTGATATGACAGGGGTTAGATGTTGATAAGGTCGGTACAAACCCCCTTCTTTAGTTCTCTTTCAGCACCTGGAGTACCGGCTCGCTGTGGAAAACACTGATCACAGAAATACCTGACATAGAGACTCCAGTAAAGAGGTTTGTGAGTGATTTCTGATTAAGTTCTGTTAACAACATGGCCAACCCGACTTGAACTATTGGCTTGAACTGTATCCACTGTCATCTGTAAACTTTTATGTTGTACTTTTTAAAAAAAAAAAAAACATTGAAAACCTAAATTAAAAGTACCAAATAATTTTGTTTTCCATTCATTTTGGAAAACACTATATCAGTGATTTAAAAAAAATAAAATAAAAAAAGAACTTTGAGTGAGTGCTTCAGCAAACAACATAGAAAGCAGCATATTTGAAAATAGTAATGAGCTCTCCACAAGTTCTGACAACTTCTAAGTTATGTGTCAGCACTTAGGAATAACTAAATCCATTAAAGTATATCTAAATGGGGATAAGAAGGAAGGACTAATCTAGTCAAAATCACCGTGGACCTCGCCAACGATTACCCAGGAATTTCTCCATTGGAAGTGTTGAGGGACGACGCCAATATTCATGTTATCGGCCTTTTGTGGTACCGGACACCGAGAGAGAGCTGAAAAGACGTTCATGCTGGGCTGTGTTCTCCCAGACCAGAAATTACACCAATCTCTATAGACACGGTTGACAGATAAAACCATCTTCTCTTTGAAAAATGATGCATTTCATCATAACATTACAAAGGAAAGCTGAATGACAGATTTAGAAATGCCTTCATGATTTGCGAGTATTAACTCAAAAACACCCTCAAGTTTTAAATTCATTCAAAATGGAAAGCAGAAAAAATCAAAGCGAAGAAAAACTGATATGTACCCCCACGAATGTGTGCTGGATGCCCTTTTGCAGGGCACCGACTGAAACAAAACACCATCATATTCCCAAAGCAAAGGGATCATAGATTACGGATCGCACGGTGACGGACATTCTGCGACTCCTCCGCTTTATAACAGCAATAGATTTCAGATGAGGATCAACACTTTGAAACCTAATCGACGGCCCGGGGGCTGAGCTCTGCAATGGAGGGAGGCGAGCGAAACCGAGTGGGAGAAGTTGGGAAAGAAAAAGGGATTGAGGTCATTGGTAACATTTACAAATTGAATGTGTGATCAAAGTGTTAAGCCTGAATGGAAAAAATGAGGGGGGGTCTAGACAGACAAGGTGTGGACCCCAAATGTTATTCATTAGGATTTCCTTTTCCTCTCATTTCTCTCTTTCTCTTTCTAGCGTGCACTTTCTGCTCTTCTTCGTGCCAATCTGTGACTGATTTGAGCGTCTGGTGCTGGAGGAGTCGGTCGCCAGGGGGAAACGGGATCCTGACGGGGCTGAAAAAGCCTGGAGCAGAGAGAAAATGACCGGGCCCTTTCACGTTAGTTTAAACTGACACCTCTGCTCACCTCAACGGAGACGGCACTGAAACTCATACCGCTGCCAACCGGATTCGCAAACCTGGTTGTGCGTGACTCTGGTCTGGAAGACCGCCGCTATGGTTTCCTACGGGCGATTCAACATCAGGTTTTAAACACAATAAACAATCACATCGGTGTATTCCTGGGTTTAAGATTGCAGCAGGTTGAAGAGCTAATATTTCATTTAGTATGAAATAGGTTTACCATGAGCTTGGACTCAAAGACCAAGTATGTCAAAGACTAGCGTAGGAGGATTAGAGTGAAGGGCTTTCAAGCTGTAAAACTGATGTGTTTTATTGAATAAAGCTGTGACTGAAACATTAACAATGCAGAGTGTGAAAACTAGGGTTGATCTGGAAGGAAAAACATGCATGGATACTTTATCTAAAAACTGTTGTTGACCATTTAAGATGGTCAAACGCTATATGAGACTTTTCAGTATAATATAAATCGCAAAAGAAATGAGAATCTCTTACAAAGAGAAATGTTTCCTTTCACCTTCAGACGGGTCAGAGGTTGCAGCAGTGATATCTCCACCTTCACACCCATTAAATGAATATGAAACACCAGATTGACCATAGCTCACCCCTGAAAGTGCTCCTTGGACCTACAATTCCGATCTTCAAAGCTGACAAACTTCCTGTGCTTGGCCCCCTGGCTGTGACCACCCCAAGGTGAAGGGAGGGGGGCAGCGAATTGCTCAAGAGAGAAGCAGTGGAGGAAGGGGAAGATTTTGGCCTGAAGTTACTATTAGCTCTAATTGCTGGATGGGTGAATGCCTTTGAAGGCACAGTATTTGTCCCAGGGCCTTTAATGCTGATGAATGCAAAGGTTTCTTTGAGTTGTCATTGGCAATTGAGTTGGAATCAATATTTACAAAACAGATACACTACTCCGGACGTAGAGCTGGACGCTAAAGTGTTTAAATATGTGGAGGCAGAACGTATGAGTAATTGCCATGAAGTTAACACTGCTTTTTTTTTGCTGTTGTTTTCTATGCTTTCATGTGTGTGAGATGAAGTAAATTTCAATATATTAGTAGTTTGAGAAGTTTACGAGAATCTGAATGCAACTTGCTGTGAAAGTAAGCAATAAAATTTCTGATCAGTCTCAACAACTTCATACACTGGACAGACCCGCAATGATTAGACTTATGGTTACCGTTAAAAGGCACCGGGTTAATTTGTCCTAAATTAAACAAATTAGGCATAGGAAGAAACAGCCTCCCGCTAACTTTTCTGCTTTTAATCTTAACGGTCTGAAATTGATTCAAGCTGATAAATTTGTGATCGGTTATGATTGATTAGGCCGCAGCCAGGAAGAGAAAGGGCTGGCGTCGAATTCACATTTCGTGGAAAACCAGGCACCCTGCATCCATCCATTATCCTCCCTCCATTCTCCAGGGAGGGAGGAGGGACAAGAAGAGAAATGAAAGTCAACAGCAGTGTTTAACATCCATCGAAACAGATGCCTCTTCATTAGGGCTTGGTTCAAAGCCAAAATGGCCACCAGTTGCTGGAGGCAGTGCATTATGGGATGAGGACAGAGGGCAGGTACTGTGTGGAGTGATTAAGGCACTGAATAAGCAGCATAATAACTCGGAGAGGTTCCCAGCACTTGCACAGTCAAAACAGAAACATGTGGGCTAATGTTAGGGTTTCAAACCCCTGGCCATATCACTGACACTACAGAGCTCAAGGTAGGCATGGCGCTAAATCATAAACATGTTGCCAGGGATTCCCTTGGGATGTCACGGAAACTATGGATAGTCTTAATCACTGTGCTTAAAGCCGTAACAACAAGACAGAATTTGACTCCAGAGGAATCTGTTTGAAGCACATGCTTGCAAATTTGACATGTTTTTTTTTAATGCATGAAAACAAGAAAGCTTTTCATTTTTTATTATACATCTCTTCACAAACTTCACGATGCATAATTAAAGTATACTCTGTAATAAAGTAAATATTATTCTATACTTGCAAACCCTTTAAAATCAAATGCTGTGCTCTTTCAGAGCGAGTTCATTTAAAATGTTCTGACTTTACATTAAGCAGCCTGTTAACATTTAATTACATTTATCATAGCACATACGGTTATTCTTCTCTGGGCTTCAGAAAGACGTCGTTGGCAGACAGAAAGTAAAATCACTATACAAGTCACTTCAGAGGTGCCACCACTGATTCAAAATGAATTTCATATTTTAGATTATCATGCTCTTGAGTTTTACTTTTGGCAAATAGCATACAAACCAGCTATAAGATATTGTCTTGATTAAGTTTTCTGGGACAAAACCGCTAATACAGCAAAATAAAATATTAAACAGCTACTTATAATCAACCAGAGTTATTATACTTTACCTTTTATGTATAATTTTATTTCCCAGTTGTTGTTGCCAATCTTAATTAATTTAGTTAAAATGGCAATAAATAAATTAAATAAAAACTAAAAGACACAACTGTAGACACAGCAATATTACATTTTTGTCTAATAGCACAAGCAATATAAGCTGCATCAGCTTTACTCATGCTCCACTCTCCCTTTAAATTTTTCATTTAGTCACAGCTATACTAAACCAATGACACAAAAAGGCTATAGCAAGAGATAGCCAAATTAAAGACAACACATAAATGTCTAAGTGTGTCACAACAACACATTCCACAGACTCATTTTTTGCCCACAAAGATTCTAAAACATGAAATCACATACACTGGATCCCCATGAGGAAATCAGCTTAATATTCTAATTAATGTTTAAAATCTAAAAATGTAAAAAAGGTTAAGGGTTAGGGGATAGAAAATATCTTTTGTTCAATGTAAAAAATGGAAAGTCACCATCATGATAGCTGTGTAAAAAAAAAAAATTAGTAAGGATGGTAAAATGGCATATTGTGCATGGAATCATAAGTCAACGGAGACAATGAAAAGCAAAATTAATGGAAACCCGGCAAGTGACACAGTTGGACTGAGAGAGCAGAATCTGAGCTGATGTGGTCAGACTCAGCACACGCATTGTAATAAGAGTCAACAGCTCTTTTTTTAGTTTGTGTTGTGTGCATATGCAATTTATTTTCTTTGAGACACTTTAGACATCGAGTTGTCTGCAAAAAACAAGGAAATAAAAACAAACAATTAAAAAAAAAAAGATAAAAATTTGAATCCTAGTTCAAAATAGAGTTATGCCACACTGTAAAAAGTGTCATTTTTAAAGAAAAATATTGTAAAACTTCGACAGTAAAAACCTTTTAATTGGTTAACTGTTACCTTATCATAAACTGTAAATGGTTTAATGTTTCATTACATGTCATTTTATTGTAAAATACTGTCAAATTTATGGTTTTTGGAAGTACAGGCTATAATTTACACTGAAAAACACTAAAGGAGATTCCCAGAAGTCTCTGTGTGACTCACCACATATGATTATATTATATAGAATTTAGTTTATTTTAATTTTTGTTATCAGTAATGTACATTAGAGTGTTTTGTATTGTTTATGTGTGGTTTATGTTTAGGTTATTTATTTATTTATGTTTTGCATTATTTTAGTGTCACGTGTGCATTGTCTATTTACTATATTACTTTCGGCCATGATTTATGGACAGGACAGTTACGATGAACTCTGATTCATCATACAGCTTTCTATTTTGCTTGTCTTTATTGTTAGGTTATCAGTGCATTTTAAGATAAAAGGCAGATTTTGGTTGTTAGTAGATAGGTATATTAACATTATATCACTTAATGAAATAATGTGATTATAATAAGATGTAGGCCATATTTTGATTAAACTGTACATATAAACAAAAAAATTCAATTAAACTGATGTGTTTAAGCTGCTCTGACCAAAGTGCACATGTACTCAGACATACACGGAAGATGTGTGTTTTTCATACAGCTTCATGAATGAACTCTGTGACATTCAGAAGTTTTCCCTCCACTCCAAATGGCAGCACAAGCAACCTCAGTTGCAGCGGCACTGACGTTCATTACGGAGCCGAATAACTATCCAATGTATCCATAGAAATGTGGTTTACATTTAATGTAAGCAAATTAAAACAATGGCAAGTAACACTCCTACTGTACAGTATGTGGGTTCATCATTTGTGGTGTGCATTAGGGTATGAAAATAATTGCGTATCTGCTTGTGTCTTTTTCACAGTAATTTTTAGGAGTGAATTTCTGATGACCACAGCTGCCAGTTTTATCCTACATTTAACAGGATACTTTTACAGTGCATTTCAGAGTCAAATAGCCATTTTAAAAACAGCAGTTATCCCTCTCTGCACCTCAATGTCTGTCTACAGCTCTCGCCCCACAGAGACACATGCAGCATTTCTAGAAGACACTTGGTGTGAGTTACGCCATGAATAAACTCACTAAATAAAAAATCATCCCAATCTGATCCACTTTCACTCACTAAACCTTTTCATCCAATCTGGGTTGCCATGGGGATGACCAATTGCATATCGTATGCATGCCTGAGCTTGGGCAAGCTCAGAGCGCAACACAGAAATGTGTTCTACTTAAAGTGCTAATTTTACATATTTAATGCCAGACACAGCCATTTCCATATGAGAGGGAGATGGAGAACGGGAGAAAGAGAGAATAAAAGACAGATTGTGTTTGAGTCTCAAAGTACTCGTCTCTTTATTCTATTGCCGCACTTTTGTCTTTTCTGGCCACTTATGGCGCTCCATTTTTAGCCTGTTCCATTTCTAGAAAATGACATTCTATATTTCTTTTGACTTGTGCCATTTAAGAAGCATAACCTCTGAGATGAAAGGAGGGAGAAAGCAATTCAGCTGAAATGGATCCAATCACATCCACTACCAAACCTCAAATAGTAACTTGAAATAAACACAGAAATGAACTTCAACATATTTTGGTGAACTATACCTGCCGCTTCGGCTTTCATGCTTGATTAGGGCGATTAGTGGATTTAACAATGTTATTTTAGGGGAGGTAAAGTGAGATTAGGGCTAAATGGGATGAGTGTATTGAGGTAGAAATGAAGGGGCCGGTCCCAGTTCTCACTGCAAGGAGTTTGGGTGGTACAGAGCGTGTTAATGTGTGTTATTATCTCTATTCCAGCTGGGGCCCGACTCTCCCTTTCCCTCTCTCGGCATCTGTGCCTTATTCATACACACACATTTGTTTTACAATGATGTTGGAGAATTTCCATTGGCTTCTACAGTTTTATCATGAGCTTGATATTTTCTATTCCCTATCCCTAAACCTAACCCTCACAGAAACGCTTACTGCATTTTCACATTTTCATTACAAGGGACAGTTTACTCATATCCTCATGTCATTCCAAACCTGTATGACTTTCTTTCCAAACAACATAGGGCCTCCGTAACATTCACATATGGACAAAAAGCACTCATTTTACAAAATGTCTTCTTTTCTGTTCCACAGAACAAAGTCATACAGGTTTGAAATGGCATGAGGATGAGTAAATGAACAGAACCATTGCTTTAAAACATTATTTGAAAGTTTAATAAGCCATTTTCCTCATGGCAACTATTAGCTGGTCCCACAGTGTAGCTGATTTCAAATCTTACTATCCTTTAAAGACTAAAAGTAGTCGACCCACACATGTACAGACAAACACACTAAGGGGCCATTTGCATGACACCATTTTCAACTAGTAACGGGAAACTTTTTATGCATTTTTGGCCATTCATTTAGATGACAACGGTGTTATGCGTAAACGCAACTGAAAATGCAAACTTTCAAAAACGTGTTTTAAAGTTCATGTTTTTGAAAACGATACCATTTTCGTCTCTGTGTAAACTACAAAAACACAAATTTGTGAAAACAGTGACGTTACGAGCAGATCCGTGTGAATGGGTACGTGAAAAACGCAAAGGAAAACTTTTCCATTTTTAGTACATCATTGTCATGTAAACATACCCTAAGTGCTTATGTCTTAGTAGAAACACCTAAGTCATTTTCTTGTGAGTAATGAGTAAAAATGAGCAATACGGTTCGCAAATAATATCAGAAATATAAATGTCTAAATATAAACCCTGAGAAGTATGTTTAAAAAACACAGTCTGCTGTATTAGTTAGGTCTTTCAAAACAGGTAAAGCATTAGTGGTAAAAGCCAAAAACATAATTGAGTGTGTTCAGCCTAATGTAAAAAACAGCATGTGTTTCTACAGTCTGGCTCTGACAGTACGGCTGTGTCCAGATGCACAGATGGTGCACTGCCTTACCCTTGTGTGGTCATGCGGCCATCTACTTGTTCCTAAAAGGATGCCAACTTCAGGCCCACAGCCATACGGTTACACTAAAGTGGGGGTCCCATTACAGAAACCCTCTGAGCTGTAGTAATTATACGCTTGGATATGCGGAGTGGAGTCTGATTGGCTGATTGTTGAGCTCTTTGTTGTCTTTATACAAAGCACTGGAACTAAAAAGCTTTGGTGCAAAACTAAATCAACATCTCTTTTCTGGAAGTGCATATGTGCACCCAAACTAATACAAAGCGGCTGATGGTGACAAAAGTAACAGGACATTTAAAATACCAAGCCTGAGTTAAGCATTCCTAAGTGTTAACTCTCATAAGAGCATTGTATTTGTACTCTTTCTCAACCAAAACCCACCTAAATATCATTATTTTAATGGTTTAATGTGTATATTTTACTCTCTAAACACATTTCCACTCTCCTCACCTCTGGAAAACTTTACACTTGTTTAAATCTCCTTCTTTTCTCCATTTCAAAGCTGAGCATGGTGACTTTACACCACATGAATTTCAACTTCAGCGTAATTAGCTCACTATGTACTAGCAGAAGATCATCTGGAGATTTTCTGCTAGTTTACAGGTCACATGCAGGGGATTGGAGGGGTTACAGTCTGAAAGGCGCTGGAATATGCTTTACATGCTCTGAGTTCTGCCAGTGATTTGGTACTTTTATTCAATGCCTGTGCAATGAGCAGTAAAGAGATTAAGTGTATTATAGTTATGTAACGCTGTATATCTGTAGTAATATTACAGAGCTATCAAAAACATTGTTAAAGCAGCAATGCTTATTTTGCATCCCTTCCACTTTGCGTATTGTTCATATGTAGAAGCGTCTAGGGATGAGAGATACCACTTATTTTCTGTCCAATCCAATACACAAATTAGATAAGTATTGCCAATGTCAGTACCAATATCTCTATTAAATAAAAAGCTGTTGCAATTTCTAGGAATAGAATTCTGCTTTTTTACATGAAAAACAAAATGAACATTAAATAGACATATTACTTACCAAATTATGATATTACGTCTTATGATAACCTACTATCCAATATTAAATGTCACATTAATTATTGGAGTGACAAAACTCCAGATGATGATTTTTCTGTCAAGACCTCTGGTATACTGAGTGTTATGACTGATATATTCTGTAAACTAGTTATTGTAAACATTTCTGCTTGTGTTTGGATAAGTGTATAGAGAAATAATTAACATCCTACTTTCAAAGTTTGTGCTTAAAAAACATTTTAGGATTGATATTTTATGCAAGGATCAATACTCTTGGTACAACGTTAGGACATAATGACATTTCTTTCGATCTGACCATCCATATCTGAGACAAGCAAAACATTTCTTTTAATTTTATATCAGCAGTGTAAACATTATGAGGAACATAAAATATGTAAAGCCCTGATATTTTTAACTTAAGTTGTTATCCATACCTGATCAGAACCTTTAATAAATCTGGTTATATGAAAATAGTGTTTTTTAAAGGATAACTTAGAGATATTTTGAGATATTAAAAGAGCCCAAATCTATCAGACCCCAAAGATAACAAAGGAGTAAGTTGTGATGAAATGAAATTAGCAACGGACCTTCCATATCGCAACGTACATCCAAGTGTAACATTATCAAAAAAAAAAAAATGCGAGCTTGCAGTCGATTTTAGAGGAACGGTTTTAGTAGACTAAATTTTTGGAGAAGTCTGGCATACGTCAACAGAGGGTCTTCGGTTTCACCTGCAGATCCAGTTATGTCATTTTGATTAAGCATTACAAGGTCACATTAGAATGAAAAAAAAAGAAACATACATGGATGAACTGTTCGCAATAAGATCTATAACATGCATTTACAAAACAGAGGCTGACTTTAACATCCAAAAGAGCAGCTTGAGGAATACTTTACACTTTTCACCCAGAGAGCAGAGCATTCAGGCAGACAGATGTGTGACAGCTGAGTGTCTTGGAGCTCAGAGAGGCACTTGCTACATGCATGGCAGGACTGTTTCTGGAACTCAAAGTGATGCACACAGACAGAAAACGGCAAGAGAGGGAACAAAGCCCTGCTGCCTGTGCACCGCTCAGTTTAATGCAGCTTGATTCATCAGTTAAATCATCTATATAACAGACAGAGTACGAGAGAGAGAGAATTAAAAGCTTGCAGAGTGAAGAGGTGAAAAATACTAGATAAAACAAAGCAGCAAATGGTTACACAGTCATACGGTGTCATGTGACTCTTTTTACGCCATCACAGATTTTCATTTGGGGTTAAGAAACCCTGTTCTGGAACATCAAAGGTATAC
The DNA here is from genome assembly GCA_021397915.2 of Tor tambroides. Taxonomy (NCBI): domain Eukaryota; kingdom Metazoa; phylum Chordata; class Actinopteri; order Cypriniformes; family Cyprinidae; genus Tor; species Tor tambroides. The sequence goes on along the minus strand of JAFVLL020007168.1, from coordinate 34,844 downwards.
AGTGTGAAACTAAAGCAAGTTGTTGACCAACAGAAAACCAATCATAAACTCTCCCAGTGTTCGCCTCATTAAATATTCATGAGGTTTGTACACTCACAGAAACGTTTACTCTACACTAACTTTCTTCGTCAACCGCCTTTCGACTTTTCTATACAGTGTACATATATATATATATATATATATATATATATATAGAATAAAGCTAGAGGAAGAAGAACTAATATCTATAACACAATTATAGACAAAAAAATAAGAAAAGTAATAAAACAAGATAAGGCTAGAGTACAGAGTAATATATGACAACAAAACAGCCTGTTTTCAATATTATCACAATTTTTCCAGGCCAGAGAATGAACAAATAACTGCATATGTGATACAAATCATAATGGAGTTAAAGATGGTCAGGGTTGGTTCAATTAAAGTGAACACATTCCTTGCTTAAGGCTCACCCCCATTACTAACATGGAAGTATTATATATATATATATATATATATATATATATATATATATATATATATATATTTAAGGTAACAGAATCCTGCTGAAGACGTAGCTGAGAGTCTTCTCTAGTCTGACCTGAATGGACACCATTGTGCAACACCTGAAAGAAACAATCAGATAACTGATTGGCTCTATCATTCACTGATGCGTAGACAATGACCTCATGAAGAAACGCAGTCTGTCGCTTCACTTTAATATCCTAAAACCATCTTATTTGTTGAAAAATAAATCATAATTTAATTTAATCACTAAATAGCCGGTAAGCCTCTCAATCAATAGTTCTTTTGATGGGCTAGTTTGAACATTAGATGTACGATGACAACTAAATCCAGAATCATAATCCTTGCTGACAGGAAAATATAAATCCCCCAACATAACAATACTTTCAGGCAGCTATTTTACAAACACGCTGCCTTCAACCATCTTTATTTCTTATTCTCTGGGCCGAAGCACTTAAAAAGTGAGTGTGCAGTAATGGATGGACTAGTTCCTGTGAGTTATGTAAGATAAATATGTGCAATGGAGAGACGCAGGAACACTACAGGCCTGAGGGCAGTATCTAATTGAATTGCATTTACTTCACTTGTCCAGGCGTATGCCTGAGATACACAAATATACACACACACATACTCAGGAAAATAAAAAACTGAACTGTTTTAAGCGAATGGTGCAGTTATATGAGGATGAAGTGAATGCAGTGGAGAAGGGAAGATAGGAAGAAAGAGAGAAGGCAGAGAGAGAAATAAACAGAGGCTTCACACAAATCCTGCCGCTTTATAAGGCCAATGACAGAGAAATGCCACAGAGGATGGAGTCCTGCTCCTGCAATGGCCTTTTGGGAAATAGCCATGCTTCATCTGTAAAGACTGAGGTCATATGACATTTACACTCAGAGTCATTTAAACTGCACTTCTCATTGCCATCCAGCTATCCTTGAAATCCCTACATCTGTTTTAGAGCAAAGATTAGAACACATAGAACCAGTTGAAGCATGGCTAGTATATAACAAAATAATAATTAAAAAAATAATAGAATAACTAGTTTTAGGAACAATAAATCATTTAGGTATTTCAACTGCTCAAAAATATTTACCCTCATCTCAATGCCACAAAGAATGGAAGTTTTTTTTCTTTTTTTTGTGGCATGGGTATTTTTTAACATTTATTTAGTGGCCTCTCAAACTCAGCTTTTACATGCTGTTGTCGTCTCAGCAGCTTGAGTTAGGTTTTACGTTTGTTTCACTGGGTTTCAGTGGCCTTCGGGCATCTAAACCATTAAGCTATTCAGAGGAGTTAATGCACCTAGAATGAGTCACTGCATTTCCTTACAAACTGTTCATCTGAGTTAACTTGACAAATGCACTTTGTGGTGGAGAACAAAAGATGATACAAGAACACAGAGCACTCATTGCCTTAATAATATTGCAAATTAAAGCTAATGAAAAAGCACCCATGAACTGCATTTTCTTTATATCTTGTAAACCAGGTGGATTTTACATAAGGATTTCATAAGAGCGTCAAAATGCAGCCAACAAACTACAGGTCAAAGTGGGGCTGTATCATATTCACCCAATATTCAGGACCTGCTGAGCATTATATGAACACCCAGACAACACATTAAATCCAAGTTTGGTTTTTAGGACATCCAGTAATAAGGTGATAATTAAATTTTACAACATGTTACAAACAGAACAGTGTATACCACTTAAAATAGTAATAACATCATACATTAATTATTGGAAACGGATGAGATAAAAACACAAGAAGTGCAATCAGTCAGCCAATAAATCTTTAAGACAGCTTACAACAGAATAATTCTGTGTCGGGTTGAACTGAACTTAAAACGCTTTACTTGGGAAAATATCATCAGAGCCTCAGTTAAATAATCCCATAACAAAAGAAAAGGAGAAATTCCAGGAACTTCTTTTTTTCTCCTTAAACCAACCACATCTAAGGGACTACAGAGTGTTAAAAAGAAATCATAACAAACAGAGGGGAAAAAAAGGGGAAATGTAAACAAACACTGCTGGTTGAAACTACGACTATGAAAAGCCTTAAGCTGTCAGATTACTTCAGGGGTCAGAGCTTTAACTACACATGCTTTGTGTTGGATGACCTGTGAACGTCATGCCTCCACAGCCAAAATCAAATAAAACAATACCCACATATCTGAGAAATCAGAGAAATTTCACTAAGCACCGTTGATGGCCATTGTGATTTGAGGATGTGTAAATACCAATGTGTTTTTGACTAAATTGACTTGCACACACGCACATATACACACCACCCGGAACCATCACAAGCACCTCTTGCTCTCTTTTGTGTTGGACACAGTAACATAACAAAGCCTCGGCATAACTAAACCTGTCTCAGTTAAGCCTCAGGAGGCTTGAACAATACAAGACCACAGTGTGTGTGGTCAGAAACATGTTATTACTACAGGTGCTTGTGTGTGTTTCTGTACTTAAGCAACACAATTTTAAAAGCAAACTGTTAATGTAACACTTTAATTAGTTAATTAATTTATACTACGTAAATTCGGGTGACAAGATGCCGCTGTTTTTAGGGGACAAACCTGGTTTTTGGTGTCAAATGGTGTAAGGTTAGTAATTATTTTCACTAACAGAGGGGGCTGCAAGCCACACTCACTATTTGGTCAAGCTACTTTATGAAGAACTTTGCCTGGATGAGAGCAGAGCATTATTACCATCAATTATCAAAAGACACACTGTTATTGATTTCAAAGTAGTCACATACTATTCATGTTATTAAAGTAATACTGTATGTACTGTATAACAGGACCAGAACATGGTGCACGATTCATTGTTTTGCACACAATTTTTACGAAGTTCACACAACGAAATTTGTGAGTCCAGCTGTCAGGTCAGCCACAGCTGCTACTTTAGGCAATGCTACTTTATGCTTTTTTCTGTCTCTCGAAAGGGAACTTTGTGAAGTCAACAGACGCATGCGCACTGTGACCGTTTTGTGAAACATCACCTGTTCTAAACAGAGTGTAGTCTTTATATTGCTTTAATTTTTTGTGTTGTACAAACAGGTACCTTCCGTTATGAATCTGCTCTCCTCCCACATTTATATTTGTAGTCTCCAGCTTCTTCAGTTTCCACGGTCTTCTTCGAGTAGTCCTTAATAGCAACTGCCCATCTGTGAATATTTTCACCTAGTGGACCCACATATTAGTGCAGCCAATCAGTCACAAGCGCAGAGTTCAGAAGCTTTTGGCTTTTACAGAGTAGACGCCCATCGCACAAGAACAGAAAAATGATTTGAATTTTTTGAATGTGTAGATATTAACAATAAAAAATAGCGCAGATGATGTGAAAACGCCTGCTACTTCAGACAGAGACAAACTCGATAGCAATGCATACATTAGACAGGGTAGCGCCACATTTAAAGTCCCCCTGCAGTCACTAATTTTATTCCTTAAAGTAATCTTTCATAAACAAAATTACCGTTTAAACATTTTCCCCATGAAAATAATTTCTTTATGTTTTAAAATGGTTTGAATATAACTACATCCTCCATATATGCAGATCCATAAATATGCTGCTAACTAGTTCCTGCCTCCAACTAAATCACACTAGCATGTACCTGCTACACTTTCACTCAATTAACTGAATTAGTAAATGCAACACAATGGGAAGTGGCAATATTGGATAAATGGTTATCGGTGAGTGACTCCATATTCAATAGCCTGGAAAACATGGAAAGTTCACAATCTTACAAAGTTCCATTAAAGTTCTGCAATGCACAATTAATGTCTTGCATCTCATCTACACTTTATTTGTTATACTGAGAGCATTCACAAGCGTGCAGAACTCAGCACTGAAACAAAACGCCACCATTTTGAGCGGTGAGTGAATTCTAATTGCTACATTGCTCAATGCTGCAAAAATAATAACATGAAAAGATAATAATAATATGAAAAGCCCTGCTCCGCAAGTTGATGGGATGGGTTACATATTTGTGACGATAGGAAATGGGCTGGTTTTTGAGGCTGTCTTTGTACACTCAGCAGTGGTGTTGACTGATAGATTTGCACATGGTTTGTCTTTAAGCATATCAAAAACACCAGACAAACATGTAAACAACATTAAAAACTTGATTTTTACCACATGGGGTCTTTAATTTTTGACAGGAATTAAGACAAGGCTGTGAGGGATAGAAGTCAAAGCCCCTTTAAGGCAAGTCATTTCACTTGGCGGCCATCTTTGAAACGCCTCTCAGGCCGCTATATTCAGTCATGCACGTACAGCTCCTGTCTCTTTGAATGGGAAAACATTACATTCTCCAAAGCTCTCTCACCAAGCCTACGATTTAATTTCATATTTTAATTCACCAATGAAATCTGACAACAACTGTCTCATAAATTTAGTTTCTGATTCTCAAATAGTTTTAAAAAGGCTTATTTTTCAGGCTAGACCAGCCAATGCACATGTGCAGTCCTAAGTGCACTTCTCAAAAGCATGCGCTCTCCCATTCATAAGTAATATGAGTGCATCTTTGTAAATCTTTTTATATTGAGTCATTGATACGGTTTTGAAAGTTGTGTTATGAAAATGATGTGACCTCTTTTGTGACCTAAAATTTATCCCTCACAGCATTGATTTACGTGATTAATTGTGACTATCAGCATGTCTTTCCTTCCATTGAAATTCTAATCAATTAACAGGCATAATTAGAACACTTGTTTCTCAGCATGAATTTGTATTCGTGCGCAAGTTTCTATGTGTCTTGCTTCAGCTGAACAGCATGTATTAGCATTAGCTCTGCATCAGAGCTCAGCTGGAGCTTCACTGCCGCTGAGAGAGGGAGAGAGGGGACCCAGAGAGAGACAGAGAAGGCCCCTGTAATTACTGCCACTGAGCAGCAGGACTCAACTGAAGACGACACTAGACCTTTATTACAAAATCAAGTGCTGTTTTTGCAAATTATGCTGGTTTGGCTGAACACAATGAATCAGACTCATTGAGACTTAAATCATTCACAAAGTGCAAAGGGCTCGCCTTCTGCAAACTCTGCCCTGAACAATGGCCGCTTTTCTTTTCTTTTTCTCCTTTTAAACAGGGTGGGGAGAGAGTTTTCGGACGTTGAACAAACTGCGTCTGAGTGACTGGAGTTAGGAAAGCTACTGTGATGTGAAGAATTCGGGCTCAGATCCAGACTTTTTCAAATTTGCTTGTACAGAGAATAATGTCCTTGCTCAGGAGGATTATAATGAACATGAAAACAATTGACACATAATTGCTTATTTATATAAATATCCAAAACTCACGTTTAATTAACATATTTAATGATAACAAATCAAATATGATATTATCATTTCTTATTTAATTTCTAAAGCTGAATCAACGCCACTTTGTTTGTGAGATACTGCTTATTTCTGTCTTATGATATTAATAAAACATGCTATGGTTTACATGTTAATATTCTCGATGTATGTCTGAAATATTCTTTATGTTTATTGTTAACAGTATGGATGTCTACAAAGTGCTCGTATAAAATATTATACAACTTTTTTTAATGGTTTTTTATACATGTGAGTGATTTCAAATAGATACATATTGCATGACTGGCCTATAATTCAATATATCCAGTGAGCTGTAGTGAGTTCTGACTTTCTACCTGTAAGCAAATAGACATTAATTCAACATGGCAGCCGTGGGATGGCCTCAGCAACTTTCTCAGCCTCCCCAAGTAATTGGTGACCCCTGAACTCTGGCTCACATGGGGGAGCAGTGTGTGTGTGTGTGTGTGTGTGTGTGTGTGTGTGTGTGTGAGAGAGAGAGAGAGAGAGAGAGAGAGAGAGAGAGAGAGAGATTTTGAGCTCTCTGTATAACCGTCATTCACAGCTTTTTCAATAGCAGACATAAGCAATCTAACTTTACTGTGTTATCAATAAACAAGTAATCATATTTCAACAAACAAAAGTTTGTTACAACAACAAAAGTTGTTGTAAACTTTGCTTTAGATTATCAGCTAGTTTGGTGTGTTGATTTATCTCTAGCTGCAATGAAAATATTTGACACTTTCCATGAATAGAGAGAAAAAAAGAGCCTGAAACTTAAACTTTTTTTTTCTCTCACTCACTATTTTCAACAAATTAGCAATGAAAAGAGGTGCTTAACCCTCAGAAAATGTTAACTGTAAACTTCAAGAGCTCATACATAAAAAAAGAAAACTATATAAACTATATAAAACTATAACTATATAATAACTATATGAATTGTATAACTAATAACTATATAAAAACTATATAGAAGCCATTTTCTTTTCTCTTCACTTAATATGTGGTTTGCATTTTTAGCAGCATTTTTATTTATTTTTTTATTTTTATTTTTTTAAATAAAACAATTTGTGGGGCTATCCTAATCGTATTGTAAGATAATAGCCTATTCCCCTCTAAAATAAAATGCAATAAATAAAATAAAATAATTTAAAAAGTCTGCCGTAAAGCCAAGAAAATTGTTTAGAAACTCATAGTACACTGTTTAGAAACTCGTGGCATAGGCTATTTAAATGAACATTTTTTTAATTAGAAAAAGAATCAGTTTCATAGTTTGTTATAAGGCGATAAATGGAAAGCTAGGCCAACTCAGTTACGCATTGGTCTGGTTATTGTCTTATTCTGTCATGTAAATAATACAATCATGCGTACAGAGCTCAGTATCTTTCATAAAGGAAACTACAATTCATATCACAACTGGCTGATTTTAGAGCACCACAGTTGTTTTCTCTTAGGTGCACCAACTACTGAGTTCAACAGAGAGTGAATGACAGGAACAGTGCCATTGTCTGTCAGACTTTAGCATAAGCAAGTTAGCGCTGATCTGTCTGAGCTGCTTATAGCGCACTACACTCTCAATGTCGCTTTATGCTGTACAAATCAATTTGTCTCCACTGATGGAAAATAATTGCAAAGCAAACAAATTATCTCTGCCACATTGAGCACACCTCACCGCCGGGAAAGAGAGAAAGAAGAAAGCAGGAGAGCAAGAGAGCTCTTTTACATGGATGCATAGGCCTAAACCATGGATTCCACGCTGACATGTTCCAACTGAAGCTGCGTTGTTTATGTACTGTGCCTCCAATTCTGGGGAAAAAATCTAGAGAAGGGTTTGAATTGCATGTAAATCAGATGGGAAAATAAACACTGAGAAGGCAGAGATTAATCTGAAGATGGAGAAAAAGAAAAATGAAAGAGAAAAATGACAGTTGTTTGATTCGCATGATATCCACATTATATGCTAGAAAGAGAGAGATAATTACAGATGATACAGGAAATCGAGCAAAAAAGTATTTTATTCTTTTAGAAAACGTCTCAGAGACAAGCATGTGACAAACTGCCAGTAAATGGGAATGACCCATTTAGCTTGAGGATAAATGTGCAAACATTTAGTTCATTAGTTTTCTGGATGAATCATTTGCGGTCTCAGCTCTTACAAAGAGGTTTTATTTAAGAAGCCACTGCATCATAAGGATGAACTGTGGGATGTAAAACAAAGCTATATAGTGCTTGCAGAGTGGTCCATTATTATTATTATTATTATGAACAAGTCAATGTTCTGCAGATGGCCATCCATTACAGTATATGGAGGAAGTTTTGTTTCAACATCAAAAGCAAAGTAAGAATTTGAGCACAATCATTAAAATGGAGCACATTTATACTTAATTATACTATCATACAAATATTGTATTTTTAATATTATATAAATAATACTGTACTTGTATATTATACTTTAAAAATATAGCATATTAAGGTAGTATATTACACTGTTAGTGGTGTTTTCTCTTGTATAAACTCATGGGCTATTGAGCATGACTAAATAAAACCATATTGAGCTGTTAGAATTGATTGTCATTTACTGACAGATTTTGTGAAAGCTTCAGATGGCAATCTAAAGCTACATAATTTATACAAAACACTGTACATAAAACAAAATTAAATAATCTGATTATGTAACATGAGAAATAATTCCAAACTCACTAACTTTTTGAGCCACATGTTGTAATTTTGCTACATTCACTACTAAGGAAGCACTCAGCAGCTTTGAGTTTGTTCCTATTTTTTGTTTCTTATAGAATAAAACAACAATATCTATCTATCTATCTATCTATCTATCTATCTATATATGTGCATGTGTGTGTGTATATATATATATATATATATATATATATATATATATATATGCACGGGAAAGTCATAATGGAAAAGTTTTAACCATGAAAATCTGTTTAAAATTTGAAAGAATGAGTAAAAAGTACATAAAAGCAAGACCTGCCAACGCAACAAATAAATGTGAAAATATATGTACCAAATCTTGACTGGCATATGGAGCCAAGCATCTTGTAAGGCCAAATGCTGCAAAAATATGCAGAAAATCTTACCGCCTATTCAGATTGCATTTTTTCTGATGACAGTACAGGGGGTGCCACATGTTCAAATGTCTTTCTTTTGTTCTGATGACAAAGTCTAATTCAGAGGTGAAGCACATAGGCCTTGTAATTATTCCTGAGGGTGTGCTGTCAGACTACTAAGTGTAACTAAAAACCATTGAAGTTGAACTGGCTGCAGGAAAGACATGCAGTGGCTGTAGACTGCAGAACTTGACAAAACAGTGTGAAAAGGCACTTATAGAGGCGCCTTTGCTGTTATACTTTGACCCCTCTCAGATTATTCTTCAGGCTAATGTGTCAAAATTGTTTGCTGCAATAAGGACAGGCAGTGTGATATGCATCCAGGGCACTTACAGCTGCGAGTTATGATGTTTGCTGAATATAAAATTCCCTCAGCATGTGTTTGGAGCTTGTGTAGTGATGCAGTCATATTACAGGCCATTAGAGACTTTCTTTACATAGCCACTGGGACAGACACCTGCTCAACTGTAAAGAATACTGCTGCAGCTGGGGTGTTATGACATCAGTTCACCATTGACTTCTTAGTAGTAAAATTACAGTAACGCAATGACCGATGCAATGAACCCTGTATCAAGAGCGATTAGAACCTACATATTTATTTATGCATATGGATATACATGTACATGACATATATGTCAAAAAATGTATTCCAAATATATAAACAAACAGTACATATTTGTATGGGCTAGATACATAGATTAACATATGAAATTGTTCCAATTTCTAATAGGTTTTATATGTTTTTACTTCATATATGGAAATGTAATATACATATATTACATTTGTGTATGGGTTTGTACTGTAGTATTTAGTCCGGTATATCTGGTATTTTTTATATTGGATACCCTGTAGTGTAGATATTTGTATCAGCATTAGTCATTTAAAAATTCTTGTCAATTAACTACCAGTTTTAAAAGTTCTAACTTTTAAACTTGTGACATTTTCAACATTTAAGTAAAGCATTTTACAGCAACCAAAATGCACTCATCTCAAACCAAATATGTGCTCTGCAGCAGCCTACACTTGTACTGGCCAATAAAGTTAGATCTAGAGCTGAAATTCATCATTATACAGACTTTGTTGCCATCTAGTGGTTCAAGAAAGAAGCATCCTAACTGCGTAAAGCATTCAGGACAAGATTTGCGTAATACTACGTTTGTAATAAAAAACATGACTTGAATTCTACAACAGAAACTTATGAATAACACTTATTTTTTAATAGCCTACATTGTATGAATCTAACCACAGCAGTGTATGTAATGGTATCCCATGATTTGCATAGTTTGAACGAATATATTTATTCAATATTTAAAATGTACTCACCACCATCACAACGTGATTTTTTCATTTTTGGGTGAACTATCTTTTTCATTTTTATCATCTTCTTGCTGCACATTAGGAATTCCAGTTCTAATGTAGACTGAATGGAATGTTGTTTTAAAAATCAGAAATTGCACAGAAGTTTCTTCCTTTATTTATCCTGCACACCTGATGTTCAGTCCATGTTTGAAGGACTATATATCTCAGCAAAAAATAAGTACATTTACCACTTTAATGACAGACTTAAAGGCACTGAACATCCCTGAAAAAGATTATTATGTATACAAATGTGCCCTGATAACAGATGACAGACTGTAAAACCACAGCAATGCTATCATTTACTATTTATTATGCAATGCTATCATGTCTAGCTGCCAAACTTGATCAAAATAAGCTGTTTATAGCTGTAGTTGGGGGTTTTCATCTAGTGCTGAGTAAAAATAATAAAGAAAACAATAAATCTCTCTTGTACAGGTGAATTCTGTTACTATTGTATCAGCCTAAAACACACTAAGTTTGGAATAATTCAGATTTTTTTAATGTTTGGAAAGAAGTCTCTTATGCTCACCAAAGCAGCATTTATTTAATAATTGATCATAATATTGGAATGATTATTAATGATCATATTAGAATGATTTCTGAAGGAACATGTGACACTGAAGACTAGAGTAATGATGCTGAAAATTCTTTATTAATTAATTACAGTAATAAATTGAATTTAAAATATATTATAATAGAACAGTTATATTTAACTGTAATATTTATTCACAATTTTACATGTGAATAAATATGTGAATATCTTTATTTGACCCTCTAACTCTAGCACTCTCTATTCTAATTCTATTCTTTAAAAAAAACCTTGTCCCTAGACTTGCACTCTATTCATTTACTGCTCGTTTTCTTTAAAAAAAAACAACAACTAACACTAGCTTTTCTAATCTTTTTATATTCTGTTTTCTTTTTATTTATTATGCAATTAACAAAAGCAAAAAAGGCCTCTAACACTAGCTTGCTCTATTCTTTTTCTATTCTATTTGTTTTCTTTTTATTTATCATATAATTTAAAAAAAAAACCTTGCTACGTGTGCTGCGTTAAACTGAGACTTGTTGTTTATCATTGCTCTTTTGTTGATTTTGATTGCTTCCATTGTCCTCATTTGTAAGTCACTCTGGATAAAAGCATCTGCTAAATGACTAAACGTAATGTAATGTACTGTATTTATGATCAAATAAATGCAGCTTTGGTGAACATAAGAGACTTCTTTCAAAAATAAAAAAAAGAGTCATACTTATTCCAAACGTTTGACAGTAGTGTATAGAATGCAATAGCAGTGAAACCTTCACCATACCCAGTGGTTAGCTGCACATTTTGCATGTCATAAGGAGATATTGTTATTATCACAATGACCATCATCAAGTAAGGCTTGGGTGGAAAAAGTTAGGTATCAGGTTGCTCTCCAATGGTGTCCGGAGGGTCCCTAGTAGTTCCGCAGGAGCCAGGTAGGTGCAGATATGCCTAATTGGTTGAAATAAGCCCACCACCAGGGCTTCTCAGTCCTCTCCTCTCCATTCTCTCCAGTCTCCCTCTGATTGTTCTGCTCAAACTGATTAAATGGGTCAAAACGCTCATATTTGTCCAGCTCAGGGATGTTAAAGTAGTCAAGAGAGGGTTCCCGTGGGGCCTTCTTTAGCACAAAGTCCACCCGGCCCACCTGTGTGTTCCTTGGCAGGTGAATGCGCTTAGATACTTTAGAGTAGCCAGAGGCAGCTGCAGTCACAATGTGGACACCTGGATTCAACAGTCTCCAGTAATCACCATCCTCAGCTATAGAGAGAGACAGAGGCTGCAGCAACACTCATTTACATTTGCATTACTCATTTCAGGTCGATGCAAATGAACACAAGAGGTTTGTAAAAGTGTGATATGACTTTATTATAAATAGTTACCTGTAGTGATGCCATGTCGCATCCCTCTAACAGATATCGTGGCTCCTTTAATGCCATTTCCATGTTCATCCTTCACAATGCCCTTTATACCTCTGTGGACCTGCAAGCAATTTGACAACTCAGAGTGACGAAGGTGCTATTTACCTCATATGTTACCATATTAGTCTTTTTAAATAATTCTTTCTCTCAAGTATAAGTAGTAATATGTGCATTAAGGGGTAATGTTCTTTACTATTCTAAGGTACTATTTAAAAAGTTTGAAAAAAGGTGATTTAAATATGACAAAAAAAGATCAATTCTAGACATAATAACATTTAACCAAGCCAGGTAACCCTTTGTAAATGGAGTAAAAATGCAACTAATATATATATCATCATACCTCCCTATAGTTGACATTTACATTACATTAGGAATTACAAACATATTTTATTACAAACATATTTCATATAAGTTTTATGAAATGTTATGTTTAAAAATGGTAAATTAGGCATTATCTCATTAAAAATGCACTACTTTACACAAAATCTGAAATATAAATATTGGCTCAAAGCCAGGTTCCAAATTATTGTTGCTTTTTGTTGACAAATTAAAGTTTTTTAAAGAGGGGCTTTTGGATATCTCTTTTTTAGCACTCCATGAATCAGAAAATACTGTCAACGCCCAGGAAAAAAAACACACACATTTTCACCATGTTTTTTAGGAATAAAATGTTGTATAAAATCATGAATAATATATCAACAAATGCCTCTGTAAATACCTTCAGAATATAGTTAGGAAATAGACTGGAAAGTTTGCTCAATGAAAGTGCTACTAAACTGGATATTTCTTGCTAAATCCAGGAGGGAAAAAAAACCATTTTGAGATAGTAATTTAACTGTATTGTATTTAAAATACTTAAATCAACACAAGTGTATTTTGGAATTTTTTTCCACTAGTCTGAACCAACATGTTATGAAAAGCCAAATAGCCCAAAATTTCAAAATTGAACAGTGGATGAAAAAACAAAGTTTTTGCCTATAGTGTCTTGTCTAAAGTTAAATAAATAAATAAATAGCACATAGAACAAATGCAAAGCATTAACTACTGTTCTTCATTTGTTTTTAATTAAGAGTTCTGTGTAGCTCAGTGAAAATGACATTTTAAATGAAATGTATTCAGCATGTGAGGAAATAAAAAATAACAAAGATAAAAGCCTGTTGCAATTTATGGTTGGAGCAGAACCATGAACTCACAAACTCGATAAAGCTAAGCAGTGCCTCCTTATTCCTGATCCATTCAGGGTAGAGCTCCTCCTCAGAGGGGAATTTATCACAGCCCAACTCCACAGTGATCTCATAACAGTTACTGTGCAGGTAGTTGAAGTCGGACATCCCTGATACGGGAAGGGAAACAGATAGTGACATGCATGTACAACACAACAACAAAAGATGCCAAAAAACCCTAAAAGTTTTTTGTTTTTTTTTAGGAATGTGTCTGAAACTGGATAGCCAGATGGAAATTTTACATGACATAAACGGCTTGCTCAATTTTAATTTAGGTTATTTTCAACTTAATTAGGCCTCAAATGCCCTATGATCACCATGGTCTTCCTTCTTTAATGAAAGTGTTTACCTCCAGTAAAGCTATACCACTGTGCTCCATTGGTTATCCCTCCTTTATTGGCAAACGAGGCTCCACATCTCTCCGTGTCATTATTGGACATAGTGGCATGGGCATCTGCATACGTCCTAGCCAACTGCCTAAAAATCTACACACAGAAAATGACTCACAAAATGAAGTAAGTGCAAATGGTGGAACATTCATTTACTCACTTGTTCATCTGGTGTGGGTGAGTACATCCTTTCTTCTTGAGGGTGTCTAGAGAGGTCAAATGGGTATGAGATGACCAGTTCTCCTCCATGAAGACTGGCAGATATAACGAAAGGATAGGATCTTATCCACTTCATTACAGCATAGGTCTCTGGTGCAACTACCTGGAATGAATGTGTGGGTTATGAATAAAAGAAATAAATACATGGTATTATGTGTAATAAATGTACAACATATTTCGAAAAGATGTCCAAAATTTTGAAGCTTCTTTATGCTTTTTATATTCTGTTTGATTTTTCATTCCAGAGTAATGTGGGTTTTCCAGTTTTCCAAAGGTTATTCAGCTGTATTTTGTTGTACAGCTGTATGTTTGATAGAAATGGCTGTGCATTCATACTTCTACCTTATTTAACCAGTAGGACTCAGGGATTGGGATGTGGTCACTACGGAAATGTCTGAAGCGACGGCGATTGTAGAAGATGGCGGTGAGGTCAGGGAAGTTACGGTTCAGATCGAGATTTTGTGCGTTGGCCCGACCGCTGGTCCACCCATTGTACTCATGACCCTAAATGTTACAAATCTCATCAGTCAAAAACCATAGGCAAATTTTGACAGGGTTTCAAAAAGACACACAAAATATTTAAAGGTATAGCTCACCCAAACATGAAAATTCTGTCATCATTTACTCATCCCCTTGTCATTACAAACTTGCATGACTCTTATGGAATGTAAAGGAAGATATTTTTGATGAATGTTGGTAAGCAAGCAGTTTTAGTTCTCACTGACTTCTATCATATGGTCAAAAATACCATGCAAGTCAAAGGGAGAAATGAAGAAACAAATGCTTACAGGTTTGGAACAACGTGGGTGAGTAAATGATGAAAGAACTTTCACTTTTCAGTGGACCATCCCTTTAGGAACATACAAATTACTCGTTTTTAAACATGTAAAACATTTGCTACGCACCAAACTAAATTACCAGTTAATGAGTTCAACACACTGGATGGATTAGAAAGTCAAAATGATGTCAAATATTAAGAAAGAATGTCACAAAGATGGCAAGTGTTAAAAGACTAAAGACAGTAAATGAAAATAAATCAATAAAAAGACAGAAAACATCAGAACCAGGCAAAGATATGTCTGTTAGTGTTAAATGAATGGACCAACACGGTTTTATCCTCTTATTTAAGATTCAATTCATTTTTATGTTAGCTAATCTAACATAATTTGGTGGAATTATTTTTAGATTTAACATTAGATTCTTCCGTGGTGAACATCACCCGTGGTGATCAGTGTAATTTTGAGATGATTTAGATTAATATTAGTTTTGCAAGATAATGTTAAAATACTGCTGTGTTATATGACAAAGAAAATGCTGACAATTGTCTATTAGAGTGGTTAGTCAAGGCCTCCCTCTACCAGTTGTCTTTTTCAGTTCATAGCTGAATCACTGGACCAATTGTACTTTTTTATGCTTGTTTTGCTATGGTTTTGATTTCATAGACAGTAAAGTAAAAAACAGTGTCAACAATGAAACACAATTGTTCCACAATAGCAAGGGCTGTGGTTGCCCTGACATGGACTTCCTCCCAGGTCTGACCTGTTCCGGAGGACACTTTCTGGTGCAGGGGGCTTGGTATGGTCAGTCAGCCAACAAACAGGCAGGCAGACAGACTCAGACAACAAAATATTTACTTCCTGGTAGATGTTTTCGGGGTCGTTCCTATCGGCTACCTCAGAAGCGGCAATCTCATAGCCGTCAGGATTCATGGAGGGTAGGATATGGATGCGTGTGGTGTTGATGATGGTCTGAATTCGCTCATTGCCCAGCAGATACTCAGAACACAGATACTGAGCCAGGTAAATCAGCAGCTGCCGGCCGAGAACCTCGTTTCCATGCATGTTCCCAATTAATTTTATCTCTGGCTCCACTAGAGAGCAGTGAAGAGAGAAATGAAAACAGGAATTTAATCAATGCTGAATTTGGAATAGTACAATAGACTAGTACTGTTACTGTTGTTTATGACAGAAATAGCAAGAGAAGTACGCTAGTTTGACATGCACGGGAGATAAATAAGTGTTTTGCACAGCTCTTTTGTAAAAACTAGTTTTAAAATGTGCACTACCATTCAAATGTTTGTGGTCAGTAATTTTTTTTTAGGTTTTTCTTACCAAGACTGCTTATATCTGATCAAAAACACAGTAAAACAGTAATTTTGTGAAATATTATTACAATCTAAAACAACTGTTTTCTATGTTAATATATGCTAAAATGTCATTTATTTGTGTAAAAGCGGAACTTTCAGCCATTACACTGGTCTTCAATGTCACATGATTCTTTAGAAAACCATTTGCTGCTCAAGAAACACTTCCTATTATTATCAATGTTGAAAACAGTTGTTATGCTTAACACACTGTAAACCCAAATTTTGTCTTTACTTAACTAATAAAATCCTAATTTATTAAAACAGCTCACTCTGGTCTTTATTTAATGTGATTGGCTGTGCATACAGTTCTGCCTGGCAACAAGAGAACTAATGCACTGATTGGTAGATAATTATAAAAGGCGCATCTCTCTTCATTTTGTCTGTGAAAAAAAAAAATCTCTCAAGATCTCAGCATTTTCACTTACCAGTTTGACTTCATTTCATACAAAACTTCTTGTTGAGACTTAAGTAGAGTGTACAAGAGCACTAAGTTGAGTGAACTCAAACATACAAGTTTTAGGACACTCATTACTCAGTTCAATTGAGGGAACGAATTTACTCAATCTGTTGAGTTTAGTCAACTTATTAGGGTTTTCAGTGTATTTTTGTATAAACATGATACATTTTTTTACAGTATTCTTTGATGACCAGAAAGTTCAAAAGGCATTTCTTTGAAATAAAAAAATATATATTTTAATTTGATTATTTGATTATTTTATTTTAACATTATAAATGTCTTTACTTTCACTTTTGATCAACTTAATGCATCATTGCTGAATAAAGTATTAATTTATTTCATAAAAAACCTTACTGACCCCAAACTTTTTATAACAAAAGTGAACATCATACTCACACAGGTCATGTTGTCCAGGGTTATCAGAGAATTCAATAACCAGTAAGTCTTTTCCTTCCACACTGCGCCCAATGCTATATGTCTGTGCGATATTAGAGCATTTTGATGCTGTCTTCTTCAGAATGCTGAACATCTGAGAGTTGGTGTGGTAAGTGAATTGAATGATAGTGAAAATACCACCATCAGATATGTTGGCAAAGGCCACTTCCTGCTTTTCTGAGGAGAGAAAATTAGGTGAAAATATTATGGATTTTAAATATGTCATATAACCCATATCCTTGAAGATAATAAAACATGACGTTATGAAAGTCAACCTATTCAGTATCTTGATTTGACCTGCATTTAGGTCATTTTCATTAAATAAACAACAAAATATGTAATAATTAAGTATTAAATAATAATACATTTAAGCCTATTAGTTAATAATTTATATTAACTCTAATTTTACTTTAATTTCTTCACAACTCTTACCTCTTAACTCTGACAAAGGGTCATAACAGCCCTCCTCATCGCCAACAAAGAATCGGTCACAGTCCAGAAAGTAAGGCCATGCCATTTGGATGGCATCAAAGGCATGAATACAGCTCTTTTTCACCATTTCACACGAGCTGCGGCATGGCTTCATTAGTTTGTTATCTTGACAACGAGGAGCCAAAACTGAGCAGCCCAACAGACGGATGTCTGGAGAACACTCTCCATTCAGCAGCCCGTGGATCACGCTCAAGAGCAGATACTCTGCACCCATCTCTAAATCCTGCCGTGAACGATGGCCCACAATATTGGGGAATGTGGTGTGGCTGTAGGGCACATCCTGACAGTAACCGAGCACCATCTCCATACACTGCGCTAGGAACGGGAGAGAAAGAAATGAATTTAGAAAGAATGTGTCACAGACAGTGTTGTCTAGCAGCAGTACTTTATTTAATTTAATATGGAAACTGTAATAGTCAAAGTGTATTATATTCGCTCCCATTTCTTGGACTGGAACATTTTGTGGAATGTCATCTGCAGTGGAATGTTTAATTACTAAATTTTGAAGGGAGGGCCTGATGTATCAAATATATGAATTTTTTTTAAAGTTTCAAGCACAAATGCTTTACCTATTCAGCTTGTTCGTAATGGTTTAGTAATAAATACAGTACCTCCTTACGATAACAGTATGTGACACTCATAATGAGTATTGCTTGTTTGAAGCAATAGTTCTCCAAAAAAAAAAGCTGAAAATTTACCTTCAAGCCATCCAAGATGTAGATGAGTTTGTTGCTTCATAAGAGCAGATTTAAAGAAATTTACATCACTTGCTCACCAATGGATCATCTGCAGTAAATGGGTGCCGTCAGAATGAGAGTCCAAACAGCTGATAAAAATAATCCATAAGCAATCCACATGACTCCAGTCCATCATTTAACATCTTGTGAAGCGAAAAGCTGTGTGCTTGTAAGAAACAAATCCATCAAAACTTTTTTTAACTTCAAACCATTGCTTTCAGCTAAAATATGAGTCCTCTATCTATAATATTGCTTTCTCCACAGAAAAAGTCATTTCGTCTGAATCAGGAGAGAACTGTGCAAATGTCAAGCACAGTTCTAAGCAAATATGGCGGTGGATTTTGAGGAGAACAGTGGATGGACTTTTTTACTAGAGGAAGCATTATTATGGATTATGTACTCATACTTTGTACAGAAGTGACGGTTTAAAGTTAAAATACCTTAATGATGTATTTGTTTCTTACAAACACTTGCTTCTTGCTTCACAAGATGTTTATTGGATTTACAAAGGATCAATCCGTGAGCAAGTGATGTAACGCTAAATTTCTCCAACTCTGTTCCAATGAAAAAACAAACTCATCTATATCTTTGCCTGATGGTGAGTAAATTTTCATTTTTGAGTGAACTACTCCTTTAATATATCACATTAATAATTTGGCCCTTTTAAACTAATGATAGACTGTACCTTTGTATATGCTATCGCAAATCTTTCACTAATTTAGCCTGAGGTTTTTAAGAATATATCATGTCTTTCCCTTTCTACAGTGATAGACAAGTCTCATCTTGCAGTGGTGTTTGGTATTCAGAGTTCCTTTCTCCCCCATACCTTACAGGCTAAAGCTGTGAAACACTAGATTTTTTTTGCACTCTAAATTTAAGCAACAAGATATAGCAATTATAGACTTACAGGGCAGTTGTGGCCTAATGGATAGAGAGTTGGACTTGTAACCCGAAGGTTGTGGGTTTGAGTCTCAGGTCCAGTAGGGATTGTAGGTGGAGGAGTGAATAACCAGCACTCTCTCCACCCTCAATACCACAACTGAGGTGAGACCCTTGAGCAAGGCACTGAATCCCCAACTGCTCCCCAGGTGCCGCAGCATTGGTTGCCCACTGCGCCGGGTGTATGTTCACTACTGTGTGCATGCACTTGGATGGGTTAAATGCAGAGTATGGGTCACCATACTTGGCCACACACCACTTCCCTTTCCCCAACTGCATATTTGGTAGTCCAAAATTTGGCCCACACGCTAAAAGCGTTTTCTGTTATTTTATGGAATTATTTTTTTTTACAGTGCAGTATTCACAACAGAATAAAAATAAATACTTACGCCCATCTGCAGGTGTTCTACATCTTCCTAAAAAAATAATAATTATTATTCACAGAGAATGTTACAACTTCTGAAACAGTTGTAAGTTTTGGTGTCTGAAGGCTAGATGGCAGTAGAGTACACAGTGGAAAGAAAGCCATCTATCTGCACAAATATCGCATGACAATTTCAAGCCATCACACACTTGCGTGCATTTGTAAACAAGCAAAACATGTTTGACCTCTGAGCATTTATATTTCCAATCAAAATTTTGTACAGACGCACTCATACTTTATTAAGCTATTTCCATATTTTACATTAATAGTGTTTTAAAAGTTTTTTAAAAAGTTTCTTTTTGCCAATATTTTATATTAACCTTTTGATATTAATATCTAAAACAAATATTTTTCTTTTTAGTAGACTAGAGAAACGACCCGTTACCTAGATTACATTTCTGGGCATTCAACCAACCAGCTTCATGAGGTGCATCTTGGGATGCTTTTTAAACAGTATTTAAAAGTGCTGAGAACAACTTCTTTTTTTTAACTTAATAAAATAAAACATTTTAAAACACTGATTAAAATCATATATTTAATACTGTTGCAGTATGTAATAATAATAATAATAATAATAGGCTAATAATAATAGCAACAACAATAATAACAATTTATATTCGTCGACATTTTAGGCATTTAATTTTAAGCATTTAAACATAAGGCACAGATTACAAATAAAGAAAAAAAATAAGAACAGAAGAAACTTCATTCAAAAGAGCGTTCAAGACTTTGACTAGTGAAGCTATATATTGTAAACCTCTGAGCATGAGTTAACTGTAGCCTACTAAAGTTGGTGCAACACTGAATGTATAACGTTACCTATTGCTGCTTCTTCCGGAGTACATCTTCTTGGGACGCTCAAGCATGTCGCCAGTGAGCTTAAAAGTATTAAGACCATGAGCATTTTGCTGTCCATAAACTGAATGATGTGGCAGTCGCTACGACGTACAAAGTTGATCATCTTCCGAAAAGTCCCGCTACCCCCATCGCTTAAAGGAGAGCCTGTACGAGCACCGCTGCCAACTGATCAAATTACAGCAAAAAGTTTCTCCACGGTAGGCGGCCGCTCTTCTGCTGTGTCTGGGACCCACGGTAATTACAGTCCTTTAGGAAAGCCTGACTTCATATTTACCCCCTTTGTGGACTTATTTCAAAACCACTGTTTTTTTTTTGTGTGTGTGTGTGAGTTTCTTGTCATCTTCAAGAACTAAAGTCTCCCAGTGTGTGGTAAATTCACTTGCCTGTTCGGTTTTCAGAAAGGCCTGTGTCCACCTAAGCCCCACTCTTCACTGTTTCAGACCAAAATCTAAGACATGTAGTAGCCTATGAGACATGTAATGTGCAAAAAAGCAGTAAGTTATTTGAGTAAGTATCATTATTCACTGGAGCTGTTATAAAGCTAATAAATGGAGCAGAATTGGTTCTTTTAAGTTTAAATTCTATAAGGACAACTAAAGTTGTTTCTTTTGTTTTCAGTTGTACAGATTTTCTTGTTTGTTATTAGTATGTCAAAGAACACAGGGGTCAAAGGACAATGGGTATAAACATATTGTGGATGTAGTATGTCTGGCAATGTATTTACACAGCACACCTGCACATTTCTTTATGACTTTATGAAATTCCAAACATGCAATCTATTAACTTGATGTTCTAAATTAAACTGCATGAATGAATGACTTAAACCGACTGTATTTGGTTACACCAGCTTGTAGAAATAACTCCTTAACTGCAGTGTAGTGTTAAAATCAGTGCACTTAAATATGTCTTGATGTTTCATAATATTTCTTTCACATCATGTGACTGTCACTGTAATTTATTTCTAAAAGACAAATAACTTCTACAAGATAAATGACTGTTGCAACCAGAGTTTGCCAAATGGCAGTTTGATGATGTCAGCAGCTGAAAACAATACAGAATCAAACAGAAACAGAATTTTTAAACTAGGGCTAAATTTCACCCTTCAGCATTACAACACCTTGCCAAGACAACACTGGAGTGGCTTTAGGACAAGTTTTAATGACCTTGTGGTGGCCCAGTCAAAGTCTACACTTGGCAGACTGAAGTTCTGAATATTTAATTATTTAATTACATATGTAGGTTTGTTTTCATGCTAATTAATGTACTATTATGGTTTCTGTGTGTGTGGTCCTGGTATTCCTTACATTATGGGGACCAAGTGTCCCCACAAGGATTGTAATCTCAGTAATTTTTGACCTTGTTGAGATTTTTTTTTTTTCTGTCCCCACGAGGAAAACAGCTTAGAAATCATACATGATTACGTTTTTGAAAATCTAAAAATGCAGAAAGTTTTCTGTGTGGAGTAGGTTAGTAGAAGTGTCCCCTCAATAAAAATCATGCACTCAATCAACCTAAATACATTAACATTAACAAAACTCAATGTTATGGGTTAAATCAGGTAGAAATTGCTCTTTAAAGTAAGTGCAGATCATCACTTCTTACAATGATAAATACCTATACAAGTCTTACTCTTCTACTATAATTTTATTTCATGTACATTATAATACACATTACATTACTATGTTGTGAATACATTTATAACAGGTGAGTGTGCAAAACTTCATGGTCTGAACTCCAGTGATTGGCAAATGTTTTGACCTACCGAGGTTTTAACAGACAGAAATGATACAGTGTATGCCATTATTTCAGAAATTATAGGCAATTTGGTGTGGCATTTAGCCACTGACTAACCAGTCCATTGCTGAGCACATATTTCTGAGGGTGTCAGCTGTCAGCCTTTTTCACCTGCTCTAGTGACAGTTATCCTCCATCAGCTTGTTAACCCTTTGTGAGTAGCATTCATTTTCCATGTCTGAGGGACTGCTGTGACCAGAAAGTGTGTATAAGTTCCGTCCCAAAATCCTGTTGCAAATTGCAAAAAGGGCTTTCTTATACTGTTGCCGTAAGAGGGAGTAGACGAAAGGGTCAGAGGCAGCTTTGCTGTACACCAAGCACTTGCTCACGATCCCCCAATAACGGTCGATTTTTACTGAAGGAGCCAGTTCAGTCAGTCTAGGAGAAAAGAACCATCTATATTAATAAAAAAACATTTAATGTGGCAATATATTGGAGGAACTGAACATTTATGGCCATGTTGTAAATAGATTACAATAAATTGGTGTTTTCTATAGCACCCAGTATAGTTGGATTAATAAAGAGGTTTATTTAATAATCATATTATATAATAGGGCCTTCTTGCTACAAAGTGTATTTTTTAAAAACAATGTAAATGTTCAATAGCTTTATTGTATCCAATGCTTAAAGGTATGTAAATATAGCTAGACATGGAAGTACAGATATAAATATACAGATTGAAGTAGCATAATATCTGTTTACAGAAAGTATTGTAAATTATTATGTATTGTTATTACTCTCAGAAATATTCCCTCAAGTAACAAATGTGACAACTAGCCCTGGTCTTCCCTGTACTATTAGGCCTATGAAATACTTACTATTGTTATTTAAATAATATCTGTTCTCACTGCATCATGCCAAATGTATTTGCAAAATGTTTACAATTATTTGTATTATTTTATGCTCTCCATTCTACTACATAAAGTAACTGAAATAGTTACTCTACTTATTACATTTTAAATAGGGTAACTTGTAATCTGTAACCTATTACATTTACAACCTTCCCAACAATGGTCTTGGTATGATTAAGATTTCTTTCGCATCATGTGACTGTCAACAAGAGAATACTAAATTAAACACATAATTTTTTTATAGGCTATTTTATGCTCTCCATTCTACTAAAATGAATTGTCATAATGCAATACCGTGTTATGACATAGGGGGCGAAGCAGAGGACGAACGACCCGATGAAAATGCAGATTTTCTTAGTGGCCCTCTGTCTCCTTTTCTTCTGCTCCAGTAAGCACCTTTGTTTCACACTAAAAAGTTTCAGAGAACACGTCACGAATACACATGCTTATAATATGTAAAGAACAATATTGTAATTGCTGCTATATAATGTACCTTGGGTGAATGTCGACAAGCAGTAAAAGTGTCTGCACTGTTATCACATCTATCCGCTTACAATGGAAGCGCGCCACTTGTAGCACTTTCAGGTAGGCAAAGCATAGGATGAAAAGCGAGAGGGCGAAAGTACACGCGTGGAACACCGCGGTGAAAACCATGAAGTGACCGCGGCTCTCAGCATCTTCTCTCAGGTGCACGGTGCATGAGGCGTACGCGGGACTATAATCGACCCAGGACAGCAGGAGAGCAGTGAGCGAGAATGCGAGCGAGTGAAGCCAGGCATAGCTGACCATTAGCGCGGCATTCTTGAGTCTCATTTTGCTGGGATAAGTCAAAGGAAAAACCACGGCTATCCAGCGGTCTATGCTGAGAGCTGCCATGCTCAACATTGTGTTGGTAGTCAGTAAAGTATCCATAAAACTCACTGTATAACAAAAGTGGTCGCCAAAAGGCTTCTGGTGTTTTACGACCCCAAGCAGGGTAGAAGGCATGTTGAGAACAGCGATGAGGATGTTGCAGAATGAAAGGTTCATGATGAAGATCCCTGGCATCTGCGCACGAACTTGTGCGCTGCAGGTGAAACATAGTAACACCAGCAAGTTCGCCACGAGTGACACAACTGCAATTACAACGATGAGTAGTTCTAGAAATATATCCAATAAGTTCATGTCTCTGTCCAAAGTCAATAGCAGCTGATTTGTTGTGAGTTTTTGTCCGTGATCTCCCTTTGGGTCCTCGGTGGCTCATCGTTGCTGCTTTCCATTCTGCTTTGGTAAAAACGAACGCCGTTAAGTGTCGGTCATTGTCGATGAGTGCTGTCCAGTGTGCTGAAGAGATCTTTGACTGATTTGATTATCGTCGCATCATCGTCACCTTTAATTGAACTGAATCCTGTCGTCCACATCTACGGAGGTAATCTTGTATGATTTTAAATTAGGCACCGTAATAGAAAACGTATAAGGTGAATTGAGAGCTCGCAGTCGGAGCGCGTGCTCCTGCGCATTGGAATGATTCTTCTCTGAGCGCTCCCGGCTCACGTGCAGCCAGTTTATTACATGTGACGTTTGCTTGACAAATTGCAGTTTGGCCAGTGGGGGAGATTGACGATGGAAGATATGAGTTCTTTTAAGCCCGAGGAAGTTGCAAAGCTCTGTTCAAAAGTAAAAGAATTCATGTTATACAGTACCTTTTGTGCTCAGTGACATTTAAAAAAGTGAATATCCCAGAAAATACAGCAGCTTGATTATATACACAATAGCGAGAGTAAAAACATCACACGACGTCTCGTGAAGCAAAAAGATACGCGTTTGAAAAAACAAAAACAAACAAACAAAAAAAAAAAAAAATCCACCATTAAAGCGGTTTAACTTTAAAACTTCGCTTCTGGCCAAAATACCAGTTCATAAATCATAATAACGCTTCCTCCTGTGAAAAAGTCCATCCCTTGTTGTCCTCTTACATCAAAATTCACCGACATATATGTTTACAACCGAAGAGTTCCAATGCAAAAGCCTCTAAAAGCCATATTGGTCAAAAATGAGATAACGATGCTGAGTGAATGCTCTCCACATAGTATCAAGTACTTTCAAATGCCCTAAATCCCAGCCTCAACCCATTCAGAAGTACCAGTACTTACATAGAAACCCATACATACTAGTAGCCAGAAAGAAATGCTAATTTTAAAGAAAAACGTCAGACGTACTTAGAGGCTTTTGCATCTGAACTCTTCAACTGTTTTAGACTGATTTCACTTGTAAACAGTGCTTGATATGTGCACATCTCTCTCTTGATTCAGATGGGTGGCAATGGTTTTAAATTACAAACGTCTTACAATAGATATGTTTATTACAAACACGCAGCTTTTCACTTCACAAGATGTTAGTTGATGTACTGGAGTCATGTGGATTTTTGTGATGTTTTTATCAGCTGTTTGGACTCTCATTCTGACTGCACCCATTCTATACAGAGGATCCATTGGTGAGCAAGTGATGTAATGATAGGCTACATTTCTAAATCAGTTCCAATGAAGAAACATCTACATGTACTGGATGGTCTGAGGGTGAGTACATTTTCGGAACATTTAAAATTTTTGGTTTAACTATTCCTTTTAACAGTCTGGAACCTAATAAATTGGAAATAAAGAAGTAACAGAATGGAAATAAACAGCTAAAGTTAGCCACTGATCAGTGAAAGATTGAGAGATATTTTTATATTGCATTGCCTCCTGTGACTCAAGTAAGTAGTAAAGACTTCTTTGATATAGGTACACAACATTTTCCATTTCCTTCTGCATTTCTTTCCTTCTTGGGGGAACAAATGTGAAACACGTGTTTATTTTACAAGTACATGCAAACACACACACACAACTGCAGGTAAAGCCAGGGCTATTTTTCACCATTACCATGGCAACTTGTAAAGTTATTTTGGACTCTTTCTTTTGAGTTTTTCTTTAATCATCAAGGAATCTTTTTGACACACACCTGCCACTGTGGTATTTTGCAGCTGCTGGTGTGTATACTATTGTGTACAATGGAACTAATGATTCCTCTTGTGGATTTTCTTTCTTTCGCAAAAGGGCAATTGTAAAATTATTTATTGAATACTGAGAGAAATGAGAAAACTTCTGTTATGTTTTTGATGATTTCCAATAAGAGTCCTCTGTATTCAGAGCCAGGTGATGATGATGATGATGATGACCATGCAGTGCAGGTTAAATAAAGACTGTGTATTCCTTATTTGATGGCAAAGTGCCACCAACAAGTTTATAACTTCATTTAAACTTAGCTTTGGTAACACAATATGGTGTAATCATACTGTGTATTATATACTGTGTGTGACACAGAATACAGCTGAAAAATGTCTCTGTTGTGAATAAATTGGTGGAAAAACCCCAAATAAAACAGATTACATTGCTATGTTCAGAGGCTCTGACAGCGCTTATACAATTTACTGCCACACACTGAGGTAATAGGTGTAATGCTCTTGTCATATTTAGCTATTAGCTCTGATCATAGTTATGTTATAGTACGTTGATGGAAAACCTTTTCAGTGTGCAGAGGAAGTGTCCTGTGGTAAAGAAGGAAACCTTTTTGTGTTTACATGTTCAGACCCTGGGAGGACGTTACGCAATAACGTGCTGATGGCAGAGCCACTTAAGATGTCAACAGTCAGGGCATACCTTGCTCTTTCTTTCCCTCTCTCTATTTTCATATATATCAAGAGAGAGAGATTACATAACAGGATGTCTAGAAGTCAGGATGAGGTTGTTTATTTTGCATATGGAGGTGTACTGTACTGTACAATGTGAGCCAGAAAACTGAATCACATCCACATGGACATCTCTAGCCATTTTTCCACACATATAATAAACAAGCTTCTCCAAAAAAAACATATTTGTTTTTCTGTCAAGTTTTTATACCAAAATAATATTTTTTTTCTCCCCTTAATAGAAATCTTTCTGCATTTACATTAAGAAAAATATAGTATGTTTAATAAGCCATCTTCCCCATGACAACTGATGGTTGGTTCCCATAATGGTGATTTCAGCTTTTACCATCCTTGTGGGAATAGTAATGTAGGAAAACGTGACACACCGTATTGTCATTTATTGATTCAACAGCAGTAATAAACCCACATTTGGTCTGATCCAGGATCACATCTGCTGCAATATTTATGTCTTTATCAAATTAAGCAGCCTAATAAAATGTCATAGAATCAACAGACTGTTTGCTGTATCTAACCAGAGTAAACCATGACTTCCAGTATTACACCCCATATTTATTAAAGGTACGATGAGGACATTATAATTATGTTTGAATTTACTGTAAACAGACTTTCCTTTTCTTTGTGTATTAAAAACTAGTACATGAAAACACATATAAGAGCAAGTGTGCAAGAGGAAGAGAAGACTGGCGGTTCTGCTATTGCTTCAGTCATGTTAATATGAAAAGACAGGTTGACCATCCACCCCCTCCAGCTTCCCTGCACCACAGGCACACACACAGCAGGCTGGCTAGCATTTGAAAAGATCAAACTCTTTTCATCTATGTATAGATAAAATAATGCGCTTTCAACATCAAGATCAACAGCCATAATGTTTTATTTCCAAAGAACATTAAAAGATATTGTGTATTCTGGAGGACTAGTTCATTTAATAATGTTGTGTAAATATGTTAATGGTTCTAATGTATATAAATAAATGAAACGGACATTGTAATGTGAATTTGCAAACATATAAAACTGAATCTCTATGGAATGACTCTACTGTACACTTTAAAAATAAAGGTTTCAAAAGGAGGTTTTCACAGTTTCCCCAAAGAACATTTAAAGGGATAGATCACCCAAAAATGACAATTCTGTCATTCATTACTCACCCTCATGTCGTTCCAAAACCGTAAGACCTTCATTCGTCTTTGGAATACCAATTGAGATATGTTTGATGAAATCCGAGAGCTTTCTGAGCCTGCATAGACAGCAACGCAACTGACACACTGAAGGCCCAGAAAGGTAGTAAAGACATTGTTAAAATAGTCCATGTGACATCAGTGGTTTAAACGTAATTTTATGAAGATAAAATTCCTAAAAAGAAAAAGAAAACAATTTCTTCTCTTCCCTGTCAGTCTTTGATGTGCAACTGACATGGAAGAGAAGAAATTGTTTTCTTTGCTCACAAAAAGTATTCCCATAGCTTCATAAAATTATGGTTGAACCACTGATGTCACATGGACTATTTTAATGATGTCCTTACTACCTTTCTGGGCCTTCAAAGTTCAAAGTTTAAAGTTGCATTGCTGTTCAGGGTCAGAAAGCTCTAGCATTTTACCAAAAATATCTGAATTTGTGTTCTAAAAGAATAAAAAAGGTCACATTTAATGTGCAAGTAAAGAACATCTTTTTTTTTTTCTCAGTGTAAAGATCGTTTTAATAATCTGAAGAACCATTTTCCACTATAAAGAACCTTTTGTGTAAAGGAAAGGTTGCTGCCAGTTAAGAACCTGTAATTGTAAGATTATATATACTGGATTTTCCTCATCAAATACTGAAATCTGAACATTCAGGTACACAAACCACTTAAAACAACATGCTTTTTCCTCTGCACTGCAGGCTTTAGTAAATAATTCACTAAAACTCCTGTCGCTGAAAGTTCAGCTGAGTCTAGAACTGGGCTCATTGCGTGCAGTTCTTGTTGCTTTTTTGTGTGATGTCACGTGGGTGGGCATGTTTACTCAATCATATCAGTGTGTAATTGTATTTTAAAGATTAAATATTAATGGTAAGATTTAGTTTCAAATGCTTTAACTCCATAACTTTCCCCATTCAATTTGGAGACGTTTAAGGATGGGATGGGAAACAGTTTCCTCTGTTTCTATAAAAGGGTTGCAGCTGTATTGTTTATCACGTGTCATATTTATTAGATGCTCTAAAGAGCATCTTTCCCACAGGCGACAGCTCTAAATAACCTTAACAGATCCGATATCTAACATTCAGGTAAAAATATCAGGTCATAAAATGTAAAGAAAGAGGCAATAAAAACATTCCATAAATTATTCAACTTCAAAATTAGACAACTATAGGATGTATTCTGTCTCTTATAGTGTAAGTATCTATATGTTGTATTACATGTTCTTCATTTACATGCCTTGTTTGCATTTCTTATCTTGTTTGCTACATAATGTTGTGGGTGCTGATTAACATCTTGTGTGACTATGGTGGCTGAAAACACCTCCAGATGGTTTATGCCTGAAAGTTGAGGCTGATTGGTATCATCTCAGAGG
Organism: Tor tambroides; assembly: GCA_021397915.2. NCBI lineage: Eukaryota > Metazoa > Chordata > Actinopteri > Cypriniformes > Cyprinidae > Tor > Tor tambroides. Next base: position 5,364 of record JAFVLL020007168.1, on the reverse strand, counting down.
GTAAGTTCGCAAGAATAATGTTGATGAAATAACACGAAATAAGATTTAATCACACTGAGTGAAAGTGGACCCCGAGCTAGGCTAGCCTGGCGTGAACCCAAAGCCTGTTGTGAAATACGCTACTCCTACGCAAAAATCCCATTCATTTTCCAGCTTCTCAAGCACTCTGGGGTTTGAAGGAGTTCACGGCTGTGGGTGATAGTTCCTGTTTAATTCCTTTGTTAGCAACTTGTTACACTAAAATGACTGGAATTTCAGTTTTGCAATGAGCTTGTTTTCCCTTTGATTTAATGGACTTTCCACTTGTGTGTGTGTGTGTGTGTGTGTGTGTGTGTTCAAATGAATGGGTTTGTGTTCACTCAAAATCCAACTCACTATGACTTATGAGTACACTGTATAACACATTCCAAAGTCAAACATTTCCTATCGTAATATCTATTGACATCATACAGTAAGATATTATCAACATTTTTTTATCTGATGAAATTAAAGCATATATTATATGCTTATAATATTTATTACTTTTTTTCAGCAGAAAGGCATTATTATTAGTATCATTTCAGCAGAACTTCCCTACACTTACAGTTACTTTAACAACTATTCATAACAGCAAGTTGCGGTTTATTTTTATTTACTTGGGCTCTTAATTTAATCCGTGTGACTAAGCCATTCTTACTCTGCCTTAAACCATCTCTTCTTGTTTTTACAAGCCACTTAGCTTAATTTTGCCTTGTTTATAATGGAATTGTGTAAGCCCTCCCATTAATGTATTTACAAACAGTACCTCTGTAATCAGTGCTGGCTCCACAAGATTTTCGCAGTCCTTCCATAGTCTACAATACTTACAGTCCACATACAATAATGCACCATACAGATGGAATGATTAGGACTCAGCTCACTGTTCAAGGAATAGTTTTTGCAAAAACGAAAATAGGAGAAGAATTTCCTGGTTGTGACTGACCATCCAAAAACAATTACATTTTGTGATCATTAACCCACCCTCATGCTGTTACAAGCCTGTATGGTTGACCGATATTTTGAAGATTTTTGGTGACCAAACAGTTTTGGTTCCTATTGACTTGTATTGTTTTTTGTCAATACTGAAACTGGGAACTGACACTGTTTGGTTACCAACAGTCTTCAAAATATCTTCTTTGTGATCTACAGTTTTGGAACAACAAGAGGGTAAATGATGACAGAATTTTCATTTTCTGGATGGACTATCGCTTTATTACACACTGCAGCTTTTCGGTTTCAAAAAAGACACAAAAGCACAATAAAAGTATTAGATTTTAGTAACAAAATGAGCAAACTATATAGACTGAAGGAGCTATTCACTAATAATCTTCCACACCATGACTGGGTCACTGAGTCACTGAGAACTTCAGAATCAGATCAGTCCAGTTTGAAATGAATCATTCAGACTGTATTGCATCAATTGATTCATTAAAGATTCTTTGAAATGTTCTTCAAAAATTTATTGTAAATTTTCAGAAGACGTGTAGTACTTGTCATATGAACCCCATATTAAGGTCACATTGGTGACGTTGTTTTTAGTGAATTTGGTAACACTTTAAGGTTTCATTTGTTAGCATTATTTAACTCCATTACACTCTTAAAAATAAACGTTCTTTATTGACATCAATGGTTCCATGAAGATACTTTAATATCCATGGTACCTTTCCATTGCCAAAAAAAAAAAGGTTCTTTAAAATGGAAAAAGTTTCTTTAGATTATTAAAATGGTCTTCACACTATGAAAATATGCTTCTTTTGAAAAGTGTTCACTTTAAGGTTCTTTGGGGAACCAAAAACGGTGTTCTTTTATGGCGTCACTCGAAAAATCCTCTTTTGGAACCTTTATTTTTAAGAGTGATAGTGAACATGAACCACAATAAACAATACTTCTACATCATTAATGAACCTTAATGTTAATTTATACATTCACTAATACATTTTTAAAATCAAAAGTTTATCTGTTAACATTAGTTTGTACACTGTGAACTAACAAGTTAACAAAGGTTAATAAATGCTGTAAAATACTCATCAAAGATCATACTGATGACTAATATATTAATTAATGTCACTTTTTATCTGTGTAACTAAAAATTTTGTTTTTTTTCCCTTTTAATTGCTGAAACTAAAATTGAATGAAAATAACTAATGAAAATAAATAGAATAAACCTGAATTGAGGTACTAATTAAACCAATGATTTTCTATGTTTATTATTTGCTTCCATTTTACTTAATACATGTATTACTCATTGGATGTGCACACCGACACACACACACACACACACACACACACTGCAGCGGTCTGACTGTGTCTAGCATTCCACAGAAGCCTAAGTGTGACAGGTGAGAGTGAAGCAGTTGACAGGTAGTTCTTATCACCCACAAGCACCTGCTGCTCTGAGAGACGGTGGGTCTCCTACTGCTGTAATGACATAAATAAAAAACAAAGCAAGTGTTCTCTTCCTCTTTCCATCTGCTGGCAGATCTGTAGAGCAGAATTAATTGAATGAATGTGAAGAACGTGGCTGGAAAGACATTCCTGGACAAGGACAAAAGGAGATAATGGAAAACGGCACAAAAGAGAAACAGAAACATTGAAAGACGGACAGAAATACCTTCATAAAAACCATTAGCGAGAAAATATGTGGAAAAAGTATGTGAGAAAACATATAATATGCTTTCTGGAAGGCCTTTAATCTTGGTGAGTGCTAAGAGAAAATGTGTCTGCTATTTGAAATCTTTAACCACTGCCAGTTTTCAGCCTGGAAAATAAAACACACCCTATTTGCTTGGTTTCATCATCTCCATCACCTTTGCTATTTAATTTTTCATAATGGGTTTACATAATATGTGTCCAGATTAGCTTCAAAGGTGATTTACCTTGGCTTAGATGCTCCATTTGTAATAGTGTTTAGTGTGTGTCTCTGTGGAGCTGTGATTCAGTGAGTAATTTCCAGAGTACAATGGTGCAAAAGCACTCTCTGCAATTCCCTCTCCCCTATCAGTCTGTGTGCAAACTCTCTAGCGAGGCGGGCTGCATAAATGGCCACATGTACTTACTTCAGCCTCCAGAAATAGAACTCTGAAGGAGTAAGTGATTAAAAATCTGTTCCTCTGAGGTTATGAGGAAAATTCAACAGTGGACAACAACATACGCATAGACATTGGGTCTCATTTACTAACCGTTTGTACACTTTTTTTGTGTGTGTGTGTGTGTGCAAAAATAATGCTTCATCAATATGTTCATAATAAATTACAATAAAATGTAAAACCAACTGAAACCACATCTACACAAAAATGTAATTTGAGAAAAAAAAATTAATTTGTCACCATTCAAAAGTTTAGGTACAGTACAGTCTGTTTGTTTGTTTGTTTGAAAGAAATTAATACTTTTATTGAGCAAAGATGCATTAAATTGATCAAAAATGAAATAATGACATTTCTAATGTTACAAAAGGTTTCTATTTAAAATTAATTGCTGCTCTTTTGAAATTTCTATTCATCACAGATTCTTGAAATAAAATTGTAGAATGGTTTCCACAAAAATATGAAGCAGCACAACTGTTTTCAACACTGATAATGATAAGAAATATTTTCTGAGCACCAATTCAGCATATTAGAATGATTTCTGAAGGATGTGACACTAAAGACTGGAGTGATAGCTCCTGAAAATTCAGCTTTGCAATTACTGGAATAAATAACATTTTAAACATATTAAAATAGAAAATAGTTATTTGAAATTGTAATAATATTTCAAAATATTACTGTTTTTACTGTAATGTTGATCAAATATATGCAGCCTTGGTGAGCTTAAGAGACTTCTTTCAAAAGCATTTAAAAAATCTTAAGGACCCCCAAACCTTTGAATTGTAAGTGTATATTATCATAAATAGGATCACTAAACAAAGTATTGCTTTTTCTGAATAACAATAAATAAAAATGAAATGACAAAATGTATCCTGTATACACAGCTGAAGCTCAAGCATGAGTAATACATGAGAGAGAGAGAGCCTGAGCAAACAGGAGAGAGAGAGAGCTGAAAGCACTTACAGACATGGTTTGAGAGTGTGTTATGCAAATTACTAGCTGTGGACATCCAGTACATTCTCTTTTAGAATAAGTCGGAATCATCAACATTACAAGGAACATAACAAATGCAGTATGTGGGTAGTGTACACACCTGTTGTGTATTCATACAAAATTATCAGCGAACCAGACCCATTGCCTAGAATTTCATCAGAACACCACAGGGTGGCCTCAATTGTTGAAAACAAATAACATCTGGAAATAGTGGGTAGTATTGACAAAAGAGAAAAATAAATAAGAAAAAAAAAAAAACTGCTGTAAAAGGAAGAAACCAAAGATAAAGGGAAATATTAACAGTCTTGATCAGGAGTCTCAAACTACCGGCCCTTTGACAACATTTGATGTGCAAGATAGTTGTATACTGTACATCCCTCAAGTGTTTAGTTTATTCTTAAATCCGGTCTTAAATCGGTTTTCACTTCCTGGATTTTGGTTTGGGCTTTAATGTTGTTTAATATTAAACAGTAGCCTAATATAATTTTCCAAATGGTTTATTACAGGCCTAAAATACAAACATAAACCTTTCGCAGCCTACAAACCCAACAAACAAGACGCTTTCATCAGTCAAAAATGGTTTTGTACGTGGGTGCGCTAAATTATATGGCATATAAATATCTCTTTTAAGATCTGAAAGAAACATGTTACTATTATAAAAAAGACAAATAAAAAAATAACATTTCCCAAATGCAAATGTACATATGTACATATATTACATTTCCATATATGAAATATATATGGAAATATGTATGAAACCTTTTAGAAATTGGAACAATTTAATATATTAACATATATATCTAGTCCATGCAAATACTGTATGTTTATGCATGTGTAATACATTTTTGGACAAATATGTCATGTATATCCATCCTAAAACCCATCAATACATTTTGATATTTTTGTGTATAAATGTAAATATAAATATTTTTTGTATAAATGCTCTTTTTATAAAGTTCAGTATATAATTAAAATATATCTTTTTGACATACTGTCACAGAACGGCCAGGCTCTCCCTCCAGTCAATTACCACGATCCAATTCACCTGAGTTCTAATCAGCACACCTGCACCTCATTACCGACATCATCAAGGCCAGCATTTAAGCACACACCACAGCCACATTCACTGTCCGATCTCGTAAATGCTACATGGACTCTACTCCTGGAAACCAAGTCCTTAAGTATCAAGATTTATATCCTTACCTGTTGTTACTTACCTCCTGTTCTCCTCCTCGTTGTCTCCCATTGCTCCAGATCTCCTCCTGTGGTG